>JAOTQW010000008.1:4041171-4058840 GCA_026260075.1 Sisor rabdophorus
CAGACCCCCGTGACCCCGGATCCGGGAATAAGCGGGTAAAGAAGATGAAATGAAAAAAACAATTTAGAAACCACAGGTACTGGGATCTAATTCAATATACATACAGACAGATGCTTTAAAAATAGTGCATCTATTTTGTTAATGTTTACAATGATTTTCAGAATGTTTGCAGTGTTTGGCAGACACCCTTATCTGGAGTGATATATTGAACTAATTTATATAACTAAGCCAGTGGTTCTCAACACCCCCCAGAGACCCCAAGAAGGTCAGGCGTGGTCAGAAATCGTTGACAAGAGAAAAAACAAAAAAATGTATTAATGTTTGCAACGCATAAATAAAAAGTATATTCAAATGATTATTTTGATTTAATTGAATAACAGTAACCCCTGTTATATAGTGAGAATGTTGCTCTATTGCGGTTTTACAGGTTAAACATTTTGAGTATTTCACATTAGTGTTCATTAGCGATTGTTTATGATACACTGTCTAAAATATATGTTTAATATCTTTCCCTTTTGACACTTTATAATTAACTTTTGTGTATGCTTTAAAAAAACTAAACTTGCCTTGCTTTTCCTAGTTTGATAATGACTAATAATTAATCATTTTTAAAATAAAGATAATGCTGCACGTAACTTTCTTTTTTTTACAGGTGTAGCAGTACTAGTGGCCTCACACATCCCACTGCATGTCGGTGTGGAAAGTAGGCAGCAGCTTTGTCTTCAAACAGCTCCTAGTTTGGCACGACTGCCCCTGCAGTACACTGTCTGTGTGGGACAGGACGTTAAAGCAGTTTACCAAGAGTCAATACAGCAGCTGTTCTTGCACTATCGAGAGCTGCCCAGCATGAATGTCTTACGGTATAATTTCATTACAAACTTATATGCCTAAATAGTACAGATGGGTTTTTTTTGATTGATTTTGTTACAGTTTAGTTTGTCTTGTGCCTGACATTGCAAAAGTACCTAAACTATTAATGCACTCTTCTTTTACCTTATCAAGATTACCCTTCTGGAAACTTCCAACAAGGGTGGACTCAGAGGCAAAGATTGAAAAGGAGCTGAGAACCTTTGCTAATCGGCTCAGGAGGCATCACCTAGGGGAAGGAGTCATTAGCCTGGATGAACATTCCACGTCTCTTCTCTCCAACATGGTTTGTGGTACTTTTCTTACCTCAGGATGGTGTATTCCATTCATTCATTCATTCATTTATTTATCTTCTATTGCTAAATAGACATGTTAGAATGAGAGTGGTTTTTGCTTCTGTTACCCGTTTTTAGAAATTAAGATCACAGAAAACTTAATGCAGCTTTGTATTTTAACTGCAATTATTCGACCTACAATTCACTATGTTTGTATGGCATTCAAAAGATCAAACCCAATTGTAAACTCAATGTATTGTATCAACATTATTAAACTTGATTAAATTAATTTCTTACTAACTTATGAGAATTCTACAGGCCCATGCAATTTGGGGCCCCCCGTGATTTGTTATATGAGTAGTAACAGTGTGGAATGGATGTTTGAGGGATCCAACCTCCCATAGGACATACAGCGTCTCCTGAATATATATTTTATTCTACTATATTAATATATATATCAGTTGGCTGTTTAAACATATTTATATATAATTCATTTGAAATATTGGCATCCCTTAAAAAATGTGAGACTAGCGGTTTTTACTGTTGTCTCACAGCAAAAAGGTCCAGGGTTCGATTCTCTTTCCCAAGGTCTTTCTGTATTGAGGTTGTATGTTCTTCCCGTGCTTGTGTGGGTTTATATGGATACTCAGGTTTCCCCCCACAGTCCAAAACCATGTGTGTTAGGTTAATAAGAGAAGGATGAGTGTAAATATAGCCTGAGTGCTGGTATGGAGTTGAACAATAATAAATAAAATAAAATAAAAAATCCTTAAGTACAAATTACATATGTATGTTAAACACTGTGTGTGTGTGTGTGTGTGTTTATAAGTTTTCTGAATTAGCATTTTTTAAATTTTTGTAAGAGTGATGTAAGCGTTTTAATTACATAAACTGGAGTCTGAAATGAATGGTGTTTGGTGCTAGTTAGTGTGTGGAAAGCAGAAATTTCTCTGAGCAGAGCAGAGATCAGTGAGGTGCAGGACTGGTTCTTCAGAGATGGAGAGTCATTTCTCAGGTTCAGCAAAATGTCAGCAGGAGGGGAAACGGTTTCCACTGACTTTGCTATGCTTAGGAACGCTGTGAATAGTCTTGACATTCTAATGTCACTCCACTGCAGCTGCTGTTAGAAATGTGCAGAAACAATATTAATTATATTCTTCCTAATAAATAATACAAAATTTATATAATCTATGTTATTCAAGATGTAGACAAATATATTTCATGTTAATTAAAATAAAAACCAATGTTAATAGAAGAGCAACAATTCATCATCCGTTTTATAGGGTGAATATAATTTAAAAGTTGGAATTTATATGTAGAAAAACCTAAACTTTGCTGGTCTTTCCACATCAATCAAAATTTATATAATCTATGTTATTCAAGATGTAGACAAATCCACTATCCCTGTTTTCAGGTTTATTACCACTGTAAAAAAAAAATCAATGTATTACTTCATTAGCTACTTAGTATATATCATGTTAATTAAAATAAAAACCAATGTTAATAGAAGAGCAACAATTCATCATCCGTTTTATAGGGTGAATATAATATAAAAGTTGGAATTTATATGTAGAAGAACCTAAACTTTGCTGGTTCCAATCCCTGGTTGTGGTGTCAAAGCCTGTAACCGCTACCGTAACCTCCTGTGGCTTGGATTTCTTTCTGGTATCCCCAAAGGATTAAGCAGGAAAAAAGGTAAAAAGAGGGAAACTGGGGTTTACATTTTTGTATCAAACATTCATTCATTCATTCATTTTCTATACCCGCTTAATCCCGAACTCGGGGTCACAGGGATATACATTCAATCTAACGCACATGCTTTTGCATGGAAAAAACATGCAAACTCCGCACAAAAAGAACCCAAGCTCAGGATTCAAACCCAGGACCTTCATGTTGTAAGGTGACTGTGCTAACCACTACGCCACCGCGCTGCCCAGGTATCAAATATCCAATAAGAAAGTGACTTGTCAGGTTCCGCTTATTTATTATTTATCCTCTTTTTATATTCTTATTCCGCATCCCAAGTGTACTTGAGTAAATAAAACTGAGGGTAGCACTGTGGCATAGTGGTTAGCACGGGCGTCTTACAGCAAGGTCCCGGGTTCGATGCAGGAGGTCTTACTGTGTGGTGTTTGCATGTTCTCCCGGCGCTTGCATGAGTTTTCTCCTATAGTCTAAAAACATGTACATTAGGTTAATTGGTGACCCTCAACTGCCTATAGGGGTGAGTGTGGTTGTTCATCTATGTGTGGCGCTGCAATGGACTGGCAACCTGTCCAGGATGTACGCCTGCCTTTCACCCTGTGTGTGGTGGGATAGGCTCGAGTGACTCAGAGTTAGGGAAGACGCTTGCATAGGAAGATAAGTAAATGAATGAATTAATTAATTAATTAATTAAAACTGACCATAATTAACTACTAGCTTGTTTTTTGTATAGAAAAAACCTTAGGTATATAGAAATGGATAATCTTTATTGCTATTAGTCTTGGGAATTTGTTTACTCTAATCAATCTCTACAAAAACAGACATATTTAGGGAAATAAAAAATCCTTAACAATTCGGTTATAACTGAGGAAATCCTTTTATTGTTTGATCATTTTATAAGATTTAATTAAAACTTCAGCCCTATAAAACCAAGTTAATTTTATTACTCTTTTCCAGTTTCCATGTTGCTTAAAATAGCATTCATAAGCATAACTTAGAGAATTTAGGATCCAGTCTCTTTTTACTGCCCAAATCCTTTATAGCATAACATAGACTGTAGCAATACAGGATCATTTCTCTAAGGTTACTCAATAATTTTATTGTTAAAGACACTTTAGATGTACTGGTATTTTGCTACAGTGAGATCTTTAATGGGCGGCATGGATAAGTTAGCACCGACGCCTCACAGAAAGAAGGTCCTGGGTTTGAATCCCGGGCTTTGGACCTTTTGGTGTGGAGTTTGCATGTTCTCCCCGTGCTTGCGTGGCTTTCCTCCGGGTAGTCCGGTTTTCTCCTACAGTCCAAAATCATGTGCATTAGGTTGATTGGTGATTCTAAATTGGCCATACAAGTGAATGTGAGTGTGTGTGGTTTTGTGTGTGTGTGTGTGTGTGTGGCCCTGTGATGGACTGGCAACCTGTCCAGGGTGTACCCCCCCTGCCTTTCGCCCTATGTGGAAGAGGCTCCAGCAGACCCCTGTGACCCTGAGTTCAGAAATAAGCAGGTATAGAAGATGAATGAATGATGAATGAATGAGATCCTTAATATAAACATCCTTAAAAATATTTTTAGACTGGGTTTTGTGAATAGTTTGGTCGAAGGCCCATTGATTCCTGATAGGCAAAGACAACAGCTCAGGGGCCCAACAGTGGCAACTTGACGGTGCTGCCAAACCAACCTTGATCTTTCAATTACCACAACAACTTTTTACCAAGTTGTAAAAATTTGTTAAATTTGAATGTAGCAATGCAGAATCTAGGAACCTGGAGTAAACCCCCGCAATTGCAAGGAGAACATGTAAACTCTAGAAGAAAGACTCCTGGCCAAGGAATTGAACCTTTTTGCTGTGAGGTGACCATGCTAACCACATTGCCACCGTGACGCCCTTTTTAGGCTATGTTTAGTGCTAAATTCATATTGTGGCTCAGAAGTAATTTTTTGTATAGTTGTTCACAGTCTTGTTTTAAATGTGTCTGATATTAGATTTCCAGTGTAAACTAATAACAGTCTTAAACTGACCTACATGCTCAGAAAAACTAATTCTTTGTCTTTCACAGCATCTTGTCTCATAGAATTAAATGCGGTCTATGGTGTTCACACTGTAATGGCAATATTAAATCTGATTCACGTGAGCACAAAAAAAATCCGGATTTGGGCTTTGCGTTTAGTGTGAACATAGCACTTGTTTATATTTTTATGAGACCGAAAAATCCATGTAACCTTTTTTCATGCTTGTCTTTGCTTTCTTTCAGGACCATGAGTACTACAATAGCAGGCCAACGACATCTAAGAGACAGGGCAGGGACCTCCCGTTTGTAAAGCTATTGAACATTTCCGTAACCCTGTCTCCTTATTTAAGTGTTGACTCAGAGTTGTTTCAGACCTCCATACAATACAGGATTCAGGATTACTGGTTCAGCCTACCTACTGGCCAACAGTCTCAACTGGTACATTTTTAAGCAAACAAACCAGTTTAAACATCTGTATGCTATTTATCCATTGTCTGTCTTCCTCATTATCTTTGTCCCAAAAGGTTCCGTTATTAACTCAGTGGAAAGGAAAGTACTGTGTCAAATTAAACATCACAAACCCAGAAGCCACCAACTGGTTCTTGGAGCGAGTGAGCAGCCTGCACAGTCATTTGGGCATGGAGTATGTGATGCTAGAGGGTGGGGAGGGAAACCCATTTGAAGAGAAGACTATGCAACTTTCTCCTGTCCTCACAGGGGATGAATACATCAGGCTTCTGGCAGACCTTGCTGAGAATATGGGAGGAAATACTATTGTAAGCGCAGGGACAAGGTTAGTTAACTATTCTTTTTTAACCAAGAGGGTTTTAATTTTTAGAAAAAAGTAATGTTTTGTTTATATTTTTGAAATGTATAATTAATTTCCAATCAATCTACCAAGATTTTCTGTCTATCTTTCTGTTATTTTCTTATGACTGTGTTTCTGGGTTTAGGTCCAGTCATAAGCCTTTGTTCATCCGCATGAATGCACTACAGTCTGACTGGAGCTATGCTGGCCTCAAGGGTATCATTCCATCCCTGCTGCATTACAGCCTGTTGGGCTATAACTTCTTCATTCCTGATGCAGTAGGTAATAGACTTCCGTACATTTCAATATCACTTCCAACACAAGTACCAGTGCATTATATTCATTAATAACACTGATATTTAATAGTGGATTGAAACCCTTTATAGCAGCAAGGCATTTGAAGTGTCCTTTTTCCGTTCCTTAAACCTACAGGAGGCTCTTTATCCACTGAGCCAATTAAAGATGATGAACTTTTCATTCGCTGGCTGGAGATTTTGGCCTTTCTTCCTGTGCTTAGTTTTCAGACACCTCCTTGGACATCTGGGATGGAAAAGGTGACAGACCTCTTTATTCACATTTACCAACATCTGTATGAGTTCAGAAGCACTATAATTATCATAAATGTGTGTGTGAGTGTGTTTAAATATTGCTATAATAACTTATTAACAGCTACTGTGTTTAATAATGACAGTGCTCCTTTTTTTGCTTGTCCTAATTGTCAAGGTTTTATTTTATATTTAGACAACTCCATTCAGAACTGTCAGATTTAAATGCATTAACGTGGGTTAGAAGATGAATGAATGGACATTTAAAGCATTTGGCATACACCCTTATCCAGAGTGACTTACATTTATCTCATTTATACAACTGAGCAACAAGGCATAAGGGGCCTTGCTTAGGGAGCCAACAGTTTAGTGGTGCTGGGAATCAAACCATATATTCCAATTGTCAGTCCAACACCCCAACCACAGAGCTACCACTTTTCCTAGCACTTAATATTTGAGTAAAATTTATGCAACCCAGGGTGTTTATGTAACACAAATGGTCCCAAATGCACATTGACTGCAGTGTGCTAACTTGAAGATTACACAAGGCTCTTCTGTAATTATTAAACCGCCTGCTTGTTACTCCTTTCATCGATCTGGAATATAATATTCACAGTCTCTGTGTGGGACTATGAGAACCACAGCTCAAGCATGGTTAAAATAATATCTATGTCTCTTTTTTCAGTTCTTTTACTCACAGGTATTGTTTGAGCCTGTGGAGAACAGTTCAAGTTTCAGACAAGTGTAGAGGCAACTATTTTTCTTGAATTTGTGGGAATAATTGCTTGGGCCTTTTCCAAACGTTACCTGTGGTTAAGGGTCCATCTGGTTCACATTCAATTTCTTTTCAAATCTGTGGCCCTCAGTCTTGACCATAGTGCCAGTCACCACAACTTTAAACAAGGACAAGCAATCAATAACTGTAGAGATTACACACACAGATAGTTTTTGTTTAGATTGTCATAAGAAAACAAGTATGTTGTTTATTTCTGTGGGTTTGTGGGACAATGAAACATAGGTGGGCAATGCTATAGTTTGTGCTGTGTGTTTATGTGTTTAAGTGTGTGTGTGTGTGTGTGTGTTTGTGTGTGTAGGCTTGTAGAAACCTATTAGAGACCTGTAAATTAAAAAGCCATATTAATTCTCAATAGAAATAGAACTAAAATGTTAACCACAGGTCTGTTTTTTCAGTTTGAAAATAAGTTGAACCCAGGCAATGATTTAAACTTCACTGCATGAAACGTTTTACTTTTTCACAATGCATTTTTTTAAATAAATGTGTTTTTACTTTTCTGTCATGGGTGGGATGTTAGTTTAAGGATGTGACCCTTCTAGGAATGTACACCAGAAGGATGGTGTCAAACCACAGGGATGCACATTTATTTTCCATCTAAATGGAAGAAGAGCATAAATCTTGATAATGTGAGGGGTTTTAACTTTCTGATAGCTACAGAATTCAAAATCCCCCCTCCTCTCCCCCCATAAATAACAGAAGTTATAATTCCTTTTTTCCAGTGGTTTTTGGGTTAATTCAAAATGTAATTTATACAGTATATGTAGGATGCTATTGAATTTCCCTTATTTATTAAAGATGTGTTCAGTACATAAAAACATACAAATTTATTCATTTCATCTTGGCTTGCCTTTTATGAACGTAGGTATTGTGAGGTTGCTGGCTGTGTGCTTTTCTTTTATTATCTTACTAACAGAGTACCTTTATTAACTGTGTGGTTTATGGACATTTGATGTATATGAGGGTCAGTCGGGTTGTTGTTTTTATATAACATGTTAATCTGAGACTAATGGATTGAAACTGTTTTCCATGCAGCTACTGTGCTGTTCTGATTCTTTAGCATCGGAATAAATTATATAAATAAATATATTGAAATTACACACAGATTTGTTTAACTTTATTACATGCACTTCCAAGGGGTGCAAATTTGCTGAAGGTTTTTGCTAAAGCTAAATTTTCCACAGGTTCTTAACATAACCAGGTTTTACATAACTAAGCATCAGGAGTTTGTAGTCCCTCTGATTGAGAAATACGCCCAGGAGTGGGAAGCCACTGGAAAGCCTATTTATCGCCCTCTGTGGTGGATCAGTCCTAATGATTCAGACACATTCACTATTGATGATGAATTTCTTATTGGTGATGAGGTGAGTTTAAGAAATCCTGCCTGTCTGTCTGTCTATCTATCTATCTGCCTGTTTATTTTTATATAAATATGTGTTTATTTACTATCAAGAAACTAATAGCGTTCATAATAAGCATTTTCATATATATTGTCTGATTTTAGTCTACTTAATAGCTAATAGTATCCCACCCAGTTCTAATGCCGAGTGCTTTTCAGGTACTTGTTGCACCGGTGATAGAAAAAGGATCATTGCAGAGAGACATTTATCTACCAGGGAGTAACTTTCAGTGGCAAGACACCAACAATGCTAAAGTGTTTGATGGTGGGACGCTTCTACAAAGTTACCCTGTTGGGCTTGAAGAGGTGCCTGTATTCACCCGAAAGCTGTATTGAGGCCAACTGTCTGACTATCACATGGCTGATTTTCTATTTTTGACTTTTTATTTTTTAGTTATGCTGATCTCAAGTTGCACTTTCCACAAAGACAATTTTCTGTGTACACAATCTTGAGATCATGTACAAGATCATTTTCTATTTGCACTTTACAAATGAAGGTTATTTATATTATCTATTATATTTCAAAATCGTTTCATTTATCAGCTAAATTGAATCGTGGTAATTCATTGTTTTCTACTTGTATATTGTTGTTTGTAGAACTGTGGTTTACACTTGATAAACACTTATAGCCTTAAAAAGTTGATCTGCTTCCATCGGCTGTAACATGAAGTAGAGCATCAAGTGCTTAATTTGCTTAAATATTCTTATGCTTCTCTCAAAAGAAGACCAAACTTGCAGTAAAAAAACGTCTTGATGAGAAGAAAACCTAGAAGAGCTTTGCTCAAACAAGGGAGTAAAGACACCAATAAACATCACTGAATTTCACTGAACAGACATTGCTGGTTGATATGCTGATATTCTACCTGCATATCAAGTTTATTGGTGTCTTTGTTAAATGTCAATAGAAGAATTCAACAGCAATAGCACACAATTGTTGAAGGCACTTAGTAACTGTAAGCAGCACGGGTAAAGTAAATACTGACCACCTTTAATGCAATAAAATGGTCCACCACCACAGCTGCAGGTCTTATTAATAGTATATCAATAAATTGAATGAATACTTCTAGGGTTTTATATTTTTTATATTTTCATAGTAATTTGTAGCATATACATTATTGTAGAACATTACATTATCTTACATATATAACATTTGTGGATTAATAAGAGAATATTATGGTAAATCTCATATGTCTGTATATGAGTACAAATATATTTTTTCTAAAAACATGAAAAAGCTAACCTTAATGATACAATTAAATTTGCAGTTACCTAAGTTATATTATTTGCTATACAGTAGTTCATGTTTATGACCTGAATCACAGCCAAATGATGTTCCAATAGAAAGAGAAATTGGTCAGCATGGAATCTTAATTAATCCTGATAGAGTAGTCAATGTTTACTGTAACTGCAGGCCTCGCAGGTTGAAGATATCAAATGTAATCAAAAAATGTCTTATTGAGGCCCCGTGTTAAAATGTCTTAACCTCTTTTTTTCTTATATAAACACGTGGTTGTTTTCAAGTGAAACAAACTGTGACGTGTTTTTTTTTGTATTTTCCGTATTTATGGAACCTATACTTTAATATTTACAGTATATGTAGTAGTTTTCGCTACAGTCTGTTTAAATGCTTAATTTGTAAAAATAGTTAGTTCATGTCTGTTTAATAGGTGTTAAATCATTTTGAGCCAAAAGGTGCCGAAGTGCCAGAAACTCAGCGGAGTAACAAAGTAAATATCTGACGGTGCCTTTTAATGCATTATCTTGATCTGTGAACTACAAAAGTAGCAATGTCAATTTACAATAAAGTTTACACTTTCATGATGTAGAAATGCACAGACAGTTCCTGGTGTGATACTTATACATGTATACTTTTGAAAAAGACTCACGATCACACCAATATGTGTGAAAATACTGCTGCAGAACTACTTGCATTCATATGACAAGGGTTTTCTGTGGATTTTAAAACATGGCTGTGGTAATTTATTCATTAAGCCACAAGAGTAATACTGGGCTTAAGCACTTATTTATACTTACAGCATTTTCTAGTTACCCATATCCAGAGCAATTTGCATTTATCTTCCAATATTTCAATTTTATTTTTCACATACATTATTATACACTGTACAATATATAGTAAAATGTTTTACTTAGCATATCCCATCATGGAGGGTTGGGGTCAAAGCACAGGGTCATCTATGATACCACGCCCCTGGGGCAGGAAGGCTTAAGGGTCTTGCTCAAGGCAGATTTGGTGTTGATGAGGCATGAACTTCTCCTGGTTTTCCCTGGCCATGGTTTTCCTTCCTGATCTCCCAATCAACAACTAAGCACCTTAATCATTTAGGCCACCACTGCTCCTTTTAACTGATTAATCAGAGATTAAGGGCCTTGCTCAGGGCCCAACAGTGACAACTTGATAGTGCTGGAATTAGACCCCTAGTTCCTAATTTGAGCCTTTAAGTTTTATTCCTTTATTCATCTTATATACCCGCTTATTCCTAAATTTGGGAATTAAAATTCCTAAATTTCCTAGAGCTTATCCCAGCTTTCTAAAGGGCAAAACATAGGAGGGTACACCCTGGATAGGTCTCCAGTCTATCACAGGGCCACAGGGCCACACACACACACACACACACACACTGACTCCTATGGGCAATTTGTAATCACCAAAAAGCTAAACGTATGTGTTTTTGGACTGTAAGAATAAACTGGACTACCCAGAGTAAACCCACTCAAGCATGGGGAGAACATGCAAACCCCACACAGAAAGGCTCCTGTCTGGGTATCGAACCTATGCCTTCTTGCTAACCACTACAGTGCTAACCACTAAGCCATCCTCTTTGTTTCAGTGAAGGAATAATGTAATGCCAAGAGCTATAAAAACATTTGTGCTTCCAAGCCTTGTGGAAAGAGACAGGGTTTGGAGGTGTGCTGATAAGGGGTCCACAAGCTTTACTGTATGCATGTGTGGCCTTACCATGCACTGTGTCACTGTATATTAGAAGCTTTGCTGTCGTCAAATGCTAATTCCGCTTAAAGCCAATAAAAGGTATTAATAGCTACAGTGTGCATGCAAAGGAAACCGTATGGAAAAAACGTATAGAGAAACATTCTCTTACCCTTTCAGAAATATTATATATAGCAAATACTGCTAGGCTACATTTAAGCTAAGACTCAATGTTATACTATTACTTTTCAAAAAGATATTTTTTTTGTTTTATGCTTAGCAAAACTACTAAATGTAATGCCTGTGTTCAGTATATATCATTGTTGAACATAACACAACATCTAAGCTATAGAGTAACATTTTCTGTCTACTTTATTAGTGCTACAGGGCCAACTAATCTGAAAGTTGAATTTAACCAGTGACACGCAGGACGAGCCATTGCTTGCAGGGCTACTTTTAGAAAGTGCAAGTCAAGGTGTAATATTTCATTGCATGGAAGAGTAAATAGGTTTCCCAGGTTGCCAGTCAGAAAAACAACTGAAAAGGTCCGGATGTATAGCCGTTCCATAGTAGGTGGCAATATAGTGCTCTTAAAAAAAGAAAATGATTAATTGTAACTTTCAATGTAGCATCTGTTTATGTACTTTGCATACAGAGTATATTTAAAAGATTGTGTATGCACATAGTCAGTAAAAATAATTATTTGTTAATCGTCATTAGCAAATAATTATTTTTACTCAGTACTTGAGTAATGCATAAAAAGTTAGTAAACATAGTAACGTTATTTTTTTTAATAATAAAGGTTTATAAAACATTTTTCTAATAATAAGGGCTGTAGGGAGCCTAGGACTAACCAGTAATGCAGCTTTGAAATCAAAGCAGGTCAGCGGAAACAGAGTCGGGTAATTTGGGCGTACCATTGTGGTAAGAGTCATATAGCAACTTCCTGTTGCTCCCCCCTGAGACATCTGTCACACCGGGATAGCTTTAGGCATCTCTGCATCATCTCTAGCTTAGACTAGGCTCACAGAGGTATCCATTTATCTAACAACTATATTTAGCTGATAATAAGCTTAACTTGGTAACTAAATTTATGTTTTACAATATTTATCAGATTCCCTTATCCAGAATCAGAGACCAAAAAAAGGTAACTTGGCAGTTCTGGGAGTCAAACATGTTAGGAGTCCAACTACCGAGCTACCACAGGGAGTGTTTTGTGAAATACTTTCAGTTCTTTGGTTACTGTGTAAGTTACATAATAACAAAAGGATATTTTACTCAACCTCTGTATTATCTTCCCATTAATGATTTAACATTTGTTCTGATTTAATTGTCTATTACATTCAACTGTTTTAAAGCTGAAAAAAAATCTAACAGGTTAGCTGAGATGACCTAGAACAACAGAAGGGTTAAGTAAGATCAAGTGTGCTGATCATTCTGAAGCATGTGAGAACTCAAGCTAATTTTTAAAGCATTCAGCTATGGTAAGACAGACTTCAATTAAAGCCTGTAGAGAGGGAGGCTGCAATAAGAGATGCAGTATGTTGTCATTCCCCGAGACATTCCTCTATAGGCACTTGAGCTGTATTAAACTGCCATGACTCCTAAGACTCCACTGCTGCCCTATATCAGCCCAAGCTTGTGCTGTAAGCTTTATGTAACAACAGGGAGCAAAATAGGGCAGGCCTTCTAGCAACAGAAGCAGAGATGCCTCTCTCAAATCAGAGCAGTTTGCTTCTGAGGAAACTCCCTTAGCCTCCAGCCATCACTGTGTGGTTTCGTGGCCTCAGCTGCTAAACCCAGCAATATCCACCTTTTAGTGAACAACTGAGTGAAAAAAAGAACCTAATATTGACCAACTTTGACCCCAGAAGTGAATCTCAGGAATCTCAATGCTACCAGAAGAAGCATATGCAACCTCCTCAAGCTAGCTGAGCATGCTCCACTCCTAACTCAAAGATATGCATAAATAACACAAAGTACAATTGCAATGAAAATTAAAAGCAGGAGAGGTTAATGGGCCCAACTGCTGCAAAGTGTGCCACTGTGGGGTCGATAAGCAAGACCCTTACCCCTACCTACTCCAGGAGTACTGTATCATAGCTAAATCATTGGATTATATGTGGTACGGCTTTTCATAATAAATGTGACATAAACATGGACTTTGAAACATTTCAAATTCATTTCAAGATACTAATAAAAATGTTGGGTGGCGTGGTGCCGTAGTGGTTAGAACAGTCGCCTCACAACAAGGAGGTCCTGGGTTTAAATCCCGGGCAAGGGGTCTTTCTGTGCAGAGTTTGCATGTTCTCCCCGCTCTTGCGTGGGTTTCCTCTGGGTACTCCGGTTTCCTCCCACAGACCAAAAACATGTGATCCAAATCCATACTCTGTGATGGATTGGCGACCTGTCTAGGGTGTACCCCCTGCCTTTCATAAAGTGAGAGTGCATGCGGTTGTGTGTGTGAACAACACATAAATTGATAAATGAATGACTGAATGAATAAAAATGTTTTCTTTAAACCCAACTCTGAATCACTGACCTATTAACCAATAACAACCTAGCTTTGGGTGGTCTATCAATTTTAATATCTTAATATCTTTAATATCTTAAATATTTAACATTTTATTAGAAAAGTACAAAAGTGTTGAGAATTAACACACTTATCCTTTCAGACCTGTTTTTCTGTTTCTGCATGTTTAGGAAGAGAGTCTTCCTAAAAATCAAGTTTGGGTACTTAAACTACCGCCACTTACAGTCCTTTGAAGGTATATAAAAAGCTAAAGAATACTGCCTGGCACTCAGTCCTCATCCTTCTCAACTTCACTGAGGCATTTGATACTAATTACCTGATCATTACTAGCTAAACCCTGACGGCTATTGTAATCTTTCCTTATCTACTATCTGGCAGAGAGGGATACAGTTTCATCTCCTCCTTAGTAATGGAGTTCTCTAGAGGTCAGGCTGTTGTTTGTGCAGGATACTAAATGTATGGGGGCTCATTGATCAGAACTCTTGGATCCTAGAACTCCTATTTTTTCTATGCCTAGATCATTTCTTTTTCCCTACCTGAAATTTTGTCCTTAAGAAAGATACAACAAGATACAACCTCTATAGATGCTACCATCTGCTACCTTATAAACCTTACTATACTTTTATTATAAACAATAATTAAACTGAATACATGATCTCGATATACGTCAAAAAAGGAATTGAAGCCTGTTTTATGAATGAAGACAGATGTTATGTCTATTATCATTATTAGTAACGGCATTTATTATTATTATTAAATGTATTTACCATCATCACTAATTATTATTGCTATTATTTATAATTATGTGCAGCAACTTCAAAATATTAAAAAAATTGGATTTTGGAGAGAAAAATCTAATTCTATAGACTTGCAGTTACTTTTAATTAATAATTTGGTGAACGCAAAAATTTTTGAATCAGGAAACATTAGTGTGTTGTTTTACAGATTGGATTGATAAAGCAGAGTTCTCTCTTAGTGGATGACATGCTTTATTGTTTTTTTCGATGACAGTTGTTTTTGGAGATAAGGTCTTATAAAATAGACTAGTTTTCATACATAATATTTTACTTTCACTTCCAACTAATCAAATAAATAAACGAAAAGAGATGTATGAGTAGAAGTGTTTTATAAAGACGAAAAGATAAATAAATGCATGTTTGTTCAATGATCTTCTATCCCTTGATTGAAAACAGCTGCAAATGTTCACAAACCAGATATTTATTACTACTGCTTTTATTCAGAGGTAGTTTTTTAAACCTATGATGCTACTTGTTAAAGATTTCAGTGAATGAATCAGAACCGCAAATGACACTCTAAACTTCATCGTCTACGAGTTATGACCACTGGATTTGTTTTAAATAGACCGAAAAAGGGATACTAAACCTTATATTAAATGTCATTATTGCAGACATTTCAGTCAATTAGAATTGTTACAAAAAGGAGATTCTAATCCTTAAGTGCAACTAAAAAAGAACCATTAAAAATTTCATGCAGTAATATATTTAAAGTTATTTCTTTCAAGTAAATACTCACAGCAAAACTTATCTAATAGCGCCACCTAATGGTTGACTTTAACCATAAGCACCATCTGATGAGCCAATAAAATACAGGATTTAAAACATTGCATTGAATTTGCTTTGCATTAACACAGCATTAAAAAGACAATGATTTCCCCAGAGTATATCCTGTACAGAAATGTGGGCCCTGCAAACTGAGAAATTCAACATGTTGAATAAAAGGATCTAGACAGATACAACAATCTATTGTAATAGAAATCCTGCATAAACAATTTCTATTAAGAGACTTACTTAAAAGAACTCTTTTCTGCATGATTACTAGTATTTAAACATTCATATTTTTGGTTAATCATTCCTAAAATTACAAATGCATTTACAATCTTCTAACAAAAAGGCATTTTCCGAAGCCTGTTTTATAAATGAAGATCTGTTCACTTGATAGCCTTTTTGTCAAACTCAAAGAGTTCGAGGATGTCAAGCATGGCCTGCTTGATATGGCTGCCATAGCGGTGAGAGTCCTGTGAAGACAGAGTGTTCAATACAAGTACATAATTTACACTTGTTCTGTAACAATAAACAATATCATACTCACAGTCTCTGGACTGGAATGTTTGCTGGATATGTGAAAGTTGATGAGATCTTCTCCGAGAATGATATACGATACGCCATAACCATCATCTGCCACCTATATTAAGAAAAAAAAACATCTACGTAAACATATGAAGAGTCCCAAACACTTTATATCAGAGAAGTCAGGAATCATCTGTCATCTGTTTATAATTTAGATAGCAGAAGACAATAAACTTCTAAAAAATCTAATAAAATGTTATTGCAGGGGTGGCGCGGCCACGTAGCGGTTAACACAGTCGCCTCACAACAAAAAGGTCCTGGGTTCAAATCACGGGCTTGGGGTCTGTGCGGAGTTTGCATGTTCTCTTCGCTCTTGCTTGAGTTTTCTCCGGGTACTCTGGTTTCATCCCACAGTCTAACATGTGCATTAGGTTGATTGGTGACTCTAAATTGTGTAAATTGCAATGGAGTAAAAGTGAGTGCGTGTGGTTGTGTGTCTGTTGCCCTGCGATAGATTGGCGACCTGTCCAGGGTGTACCCCCTGCCTTTAGCCCCGTGCCCCCTGAGTTTGGTCCAAAATATGTATTTTATTATAATATATATATTTGCACAGGTGGCAGCCTATCACAGTTCCACGCTGGAATTCACTGAGCCAACGAGAGCAACCCAGTCTTTTACAAATGTTTGTAAAAACAATCTGCATGCCTAGGTGCTTGATTTTATACAACTGTGGCCATGGAAGTGATTCCAATTATTTGGATGAGTGGATTTTTGTGCATGTGGACTCACCGGTCCAAAACCACCTCCGCTGGTAACCAACTCCGGGTGCTTCTTCAAATCGAATAACTCAATTTGCTGTAGAGGGGTCTGACTGGTTGACAGTCTCCAGGGCTCAGAGAGCACCTACATTCAAAAAAGGAACAGAAAAATGATATGCAAGGTCACATTTTGCAAACAAAAGTCTGAATAACACCAAACAGATTTATATAAGGTTTATGGTCATGGGATCTCACCTCTTTAAGGAAAGCTGAATCATCTCCCAAGTACTTGGACACCACGTAGAGGCAGAAAAGATGGCGGTCAATGCCTTTGCCAGTCATGGCTAATCTATAGAGGTCCTGGTGTTTTTCTGCAGCAAGTTTCAGAAGTCGAAGTTTCTGATCTTTCTAAATAATGAGAATAACAAAGGCTGGTGTTTGCTGAAGGAGTTTTAAAGAAATGTACAATAAAGTAATTTTGTATTACGTATATATATATATATATATATATATATGTGTGTGTGTGTGTGTGTTATATGTGTATATATTTGCGTTCCCGGGGCTACTGATTATGAGCCGGTGTATAGTTTTTCCAGTGGCTGGTGTGGTGTATATTTAAAAAAATAAACAAAACAGAACTATACAATGAACTGACAAACAAACAAACTAAAAGTAAATGTTGACATCAAAATAGGGCTGTGTATTAGCCATACATGTACAAATCTGTCACGATACAGTACATCAGTTACAATTTTTATTACAATAAAAAATACATATTGCAATCATTCATTCATCTTCTTTACCCACTTATTCCCAAACTTTACGGAGTCACTGGGGTCTGCTGGAGCCTACAGGCGACTTAGGGCGATAGGCAGGGGGTACACCCTCACACACACACAACCATATGCACTCACATTCACTCCTATGGGCAATTTAGAGTCACC
>JAOTQW010000008.1:4058940-4075841 GCA_026260075.1 Sisor rabdophorus
TTAGAGTCACCAATCAACCTAATGCACATGTTTTTGGAATGTGGGAGAAAACCAGAATACCCGGAGGAAACCCACGCAAGAACATGCAAACAGCGCACAAAAAAGACCCTGTGCCTGGTATTCAAACAGAGGACCTTCTTGTTGTGAGGCGACCGTGCTAACCACTACACCACCGCGCAGCACCATATTGCAATCAATTTAAAAAATTAGAATACAAATAGCTAAAAATACAAGTATAATAAGTATATAAGTGTGGTGGTTAGCACAGTCGCCTCACAACAAGAAGGTCCTCTGTTTGAATACCAGGCACAGGGTCTTTTTTGTGCGCTGTTTGCATGTTCTTGCGTGGGTTTCCTCCGGGTATTCTGGTTTTCTCCCACATTCCAAAAACATGTGCATTAGGTTGGTTGGTGATTCTAAATTTGCTATATGAGTGAATGTGTACGCGTGTGGTTCGCCCTATGTGCGCTGGGATAGGCTCCAGCAGACCATGGTGACCCCAAATTCGGAAATAGAAAAAGAATAAATGAATGAATGACCAAACACTGGCTTATGGAAAAGTTTAGGCACTCCTTGATAAAAAATAAATAAAATAAAATAAATACATTTTGGTGATGTTCTAATTGAAAAGATGATAACATGAAAATGGAAAATAAAATGCACAATATCTTAAGCAAACACTGAGTGTATTTTTTTGTGTGATAAACATAAATAAACAAACATTTTTATGGCACTGGGCAAAAATTTGGGCACCCTAAGAGTTCTCAGATTATTTTGGAAGGTTTTAGACCTTAGATAGATCATAAGATCTAATGCATGGCAACTGTCATTAGTAAATGCCAGTTTAAAAGCTTTACAAATACTTTGATTCCTTAAACCTTGTGCACAAACTTGCACACAACTATAAATTCCTCTAAGCAGTTGTGTAAGACACTTAAAATGAAAGTTATTGATGCCTACAATGCAGAAGGAGACTACAAGAAGATAGCAAAGCATTGTCAGATTGCAGTATCTACAGTGAGAAATGTAGTTGAGATGGCAGTTCGGGAGAACTGTGAAGGTAAAAATGAGATCTGCAAAATTTCTTCTACAACAGAACGATGATCCTAAACATACTATAAAATCCAGTATGGAATACCTCAAGTTGAAGGTTTTGAAATGGCGGTCACAGTTAACTGATTTAATATTATTGAACTTGAAGCCTTTTGCGAGGAAAAATGGGTTAAAATTCCAAGTTCAGGAATTAAAAGACTTTTAGCTGACTATAAAAAAAGCATTTGCAAGCTGTGATATCTGCCAGAGGTGGTGTTACTAAGTACAGATTTATGTTTGCCAATTCATGGCACAGTGCCATAAAAATGTTTTCATTTTTGTTCAATATTGTGCATTTTCTCAGATTTAGAGAGACTGTGTTAACATCTTTTCAATTAGAAAATCATAAAAATCTGTTATTTATCAAGGGGTGCCTAAATATCTGCATAAGACTGTACATGTTTTTGGACTGAGGAAACAAGCACCGGGGGAACCTGGAACATTCTTGCTGTGAGGCGACAGTGGAAACCACCAAACCACCTCGCTAGCCGTTAATTAAATATTAAAAAAGTAAACATAAATCACTCAAACATTATTTAAATATATATTGTTACTAGAGGTTAGAACAACAATACACTGCATAAAAAAATATTGTGATAGTTAGTTGTATCAATATGTTCACACAGCCTAGAGCAAAATATTTTATCTTTAAAAATGACCTCAAACAAGACCATTGTTAAAACCTGTAAAAAATCTTGCAAAAGATAAAAAGTTGCTCTTACTGTTTGTTTTTCGTCCATCATGGCACGGACAAAATCACAAGTCTGCATGGTGCAAGAGCGAACAGTTTCAGTGCGGCCTTCACGGAACAACCGCGTCATGGATGCT
The DNA here is from genome assembly GCA_026260075.1 of Sisor rabdophorus. NCBI lineage: Eukaryota > Metazoa > Chordata > Actinopteri > Siluriformes > Sisoridae > Sisor > Sisor rabdophorus. The sequence continues at coordinate 4,060,861 of JAOTQW010000008.1, forward strand.
TCATATGTCAGGCAAAACTTGTTTTTATCCTGAGTTAACAAAATAAGGTCATAGAACATAATAATGCTGATACTAATAAGCTGAAGCACACACTCTGCCCTCTGTGTGCGTTGTTAATAATAATCAGTATTACCCTGAAGTGAGCGAGCTGGAGAGCGATCTGAATAAAGGCATCTGGGCTGGTCTTGCACTTCTTGATTAAGCCCTTGCCAAAGTTATTGAAGGGGAAGATGTGCATGTCTACGTCATCTGCTAAAGCATTAGCCACTTTCAAAGAGTTGCTGATGACATCCTGACACTGGAGAAGAGACCAGAAGCAAAAACAATTATCTAATTGGTGTCTTATGTATAAAAATGTCAACAAGAACTGTTGATGAAAGAATGCAGATAAGCAGGTTAGAAGTGTCTAAATGTCAGACATTTATAATGATAATGCTTAGCCATTTTACATTTAAAATATGAGGCAGATGCTATTATCTTGGTAACATACAAAACTTTTCTTAATTGACATTAGTAAAAAAATACATCAATACTGGTTTCTTAGATCACAACAGGGTGGTGTGGAAAATGTGGAAAAGGTGAATTTTATATCATCTGCAATTTAAAGACAGACCGACTAGAAGCAAGTTGCGGTAGTCTATTCTTAATTACTGGAGAATGCACACGTGTTATTGTTAAGGATGTAGGAAAAGGACCATAGGAAAATTGCATGACTTCGAATGAAACCACAAAGATTGTAAGAAGCTTTTTAAAAGGTTGTGGCTCAGTGGTAAAGGTGTCAGACAGATTGTGGAAGGTTGTGGTTTTAATTCAGTTGCCACTGTTAAACCCTGAGGAAGGCCTTTAACCCAAAATCGCTGAGTTCTAAACTAAATAAATATAAGTTGCTGAGAGACTGCCAAATGCTGCAAATATAAATGAGAAGAGTTGAAAAAAATAAAACAGATACAGGCGTTTAGAGTGAGTAGCTGTTTACCTCCTCTGGAATTTCCCACTGCAGGCGCTGGGGTCCAGGCAGACTGGGATGTGGTTTGCCTCGACAGTGGCCTTCTTCAGTGTAGCCCAGCTTTACAGGATCCAAAGACAAAACATGCTACAGGTACACACACATACATACCATCTATTCAGTAATTTTATTAAACATTAATATATTTAAATATGTTGATAACATTTCTAGAGTTGATAACATCTAATTATGCTACCTAATCCAGCACAAATTTTCAGGTAGGTGATGAGAATATTTACTATAACCGACATCCAGGTATGTACAAAATACAAATGAAAATCTATTTCATTGCAGAGCTGGACTGTAAAGCTTATGCTTGCAAAATAAATCCTGAAAATAAAAAAAATAAACTATGTGTATACTTGTTCACTACATGACTATATCCAACATTCCTTCTGTATAGATGTACATGTTCATACATAGGCTTGTTTAAGCAGGACTCGGCAGCACACGGCAGTTTTCAGCTGCTCAAATTTTTATTTGTCCGAATTCTGTAACAGTACTTAAAATCCATGTAAGTATTATTTTAAGCTTCACCTCCCACAAGTGACCCACAATAGGAGCGTCTGCCCAAGAATGCTCAGCATTCAGACCCATTGTTCCATTCTTAAACACTATCAGGTTAAAGGACTTGTCAAACCATCTGGTGAAAAAAAAAGAAATTACATTAAGCATTTAACCTTTATAAGTAACACAATTTATTTTAACTAAGAGTCTAAATACCAAAATTTGAAAAAACAAAAACTGCATTTTCTTAAGAATTTATTGTTATCTTGTCACAGCATTGCTGACCTGTCGTAGCATTTTCCATGGAGCAAAGATTTAGCATAACTGTCCAGAGACTGTACTGGGTTATCCGGCTCATAACGCTGCTCTGTGTCATCCAAAGTAACAAAGAAAGCAGCTTTTTCCACTGTATCAATAGACTGCTTGTTCTTTCCTCTACTGAAAAACTCAGCACGGGCCTTTGCCCATGGCACTCTGCAAGAGAAAGCGAAGACAAGCGAATTATGTAGCAATATTTATAAGAAAAATGCAATACATTAACGCTCTAGAAATTCAAACCTTCACTTAAGGTGTTGCATGTAAACATAGCTCCAATGGCCTCATTTAAAGCTAAGCAAGCAAGAGGTGCAAAAATAAAGTGTAACACATGTAATCTGATTAAAAAAAAGTTGCTGCTCTTAACCCTCTAGCAAACAAGAGTAAACAAGTACAGGTATCGGTCGGTAACAAGAAATAAATTGTGGTAATCTTACTTAGTCTTTCATATATTACTATTAGAGCATCCTTAGTTTCAATGTTTTCAATCATAATTAAACATTTTGGATTTTCTTCCAAACAGTGAATTGTAATATCAGAGTAAGATAAGTGGATTAATTTGTATATATTAAAAAGAAATTCTGAAGCAAATCTTTATAATACACTTTAAATATTGATACATTTATTCATTTTTCTACACCTGCTTATTCTCTACCTCAGGGTCATGGGGGTCTGCTGAAGCCTATTCCAGCGCACATACGGCAAAAGGCAGGGGTACACTCTGGACAGGTTACCAGTTCATTGCAGGACCACATATAGATAAACAACTAACAAACACTCATTTCTTTGGGAAATTTAGAGTCACCAATCAACCTAATGTAACCGGAGTAAACCCATGTAGGCACAGGGAGAACATAAAAGACCCCTGGCCCGGGAATCAAACACAGGACCTTCTTGCTTTGAGGCTACAGTGCTAACCACACTATGCCACTGCACTGCCCCCACTTTAAATATTATACATTTAAATCTACCACCTTTTTTATAGAACCCGGAAAAAAACCCAACATGGAAAAACATTAACCGACACTTAACAATCTTACTGACCGCTTTATATTATAAACCTTCTGTACATTTTGTCATTTAAAACATTTTAGTGCTGAGGTTTTAATCCAGACGTGATGAAATCTGACAAGAACAAAAGCAATTATGTTATTTTGCCACCAAGCTGACTAAATAATCAACGTAATTTATCTAGTTTAAACTAAAACATTTTAAACTAAAACACTAGTTTAAAAAAAGTGTATTAGACCATCCTTACCTTTCTCCTGCAGTAAGTGAAGCCAGCTTCTCCTCTCCAGGCTGAGGCTTGGATGTATCTGCTAGTATCCTTTCCATCTGTTGCTCAATCTCCCTGGGCAACAGCAAACGGCCATCGTAAAACATCCACACTTTAAAATAGCGGCCCTTGTGGTAGACCACGATGTGCTTGCTCTCGTTCACATGCTGGAGGATGTCTACATGTGGAGAAATTTGACAAGCAGTGTAAACAATTACTTACATATATTTATAAAACATACTTGGGAATGACAAAAGGAAACAACTGAAATGTTATATGGCAATGTTTGCCAGCATCTAATCCTTACAGACTTGGGTTATACAAATAACCGTTTGCACAAATATTCAAGACAATTATACCATATTTATAGTAGCAGCAGTGGGTAAGTTTATATATTTCATGCAAGTATTAGTTTGACCCAATTTTTGAGATCAGATTAATAGTTAGTAATAAATAAAGTAATACCAAACCTTGAAAGCCAAAAGGCTTTCAAAAACCCTACCAGTTAAACATCATCAGCGCAGAACCATTCAGAGGTAATGAAAACAACTGTGATCAAATTCAGCAGTAGGGTTGTGACTGTGAGGAAATGTTTCAATTGGTTATTCGACAATGTTCTCAGTAAAATTTAAAACTAAACACAGCTCTGCACTGGTTCAGTTTTATTACATTGTAGATCAGGAGCAGACATTTCATTAATCACTCGAGATATTCATTGTTAATAAAGATTTTTTTACTACTTTACATAAGACTAATACTTATTAACACAAACTAACAGCCTACTCACTTGAAAGCTAATCCTGTCTCCTCCTTTTTATTTTTCACTTAGAAATGTAAGCATAACTTATGAATACCTACAGGAAAGTGTCTCAAAAAGGTTATACATTTTTGTTGATTTGCATTTTATTGAGAGAAATAGGTATTAAACTAAAGCAAATGATTTTGCCAAGTACTGAGATCAGACGTTTCTTGTAGTTGGCCACCAGTTTAACACATATCTAGGTGGTGATTTTGGTGCCTTTTGGATGGTACATGCCATGTCTATCATCCCTTTGATTTTGTACAATTTTCCTTTCCCCTTCAGCAGCAAAATATTCCCAAATTCCCATACTGTTTTCACCTTTATGGTACAAAATTGGGCATTGGGCATTGTGTTTTTAAGGTCTAATTCAGAATGTCTCCTTAATTGGCCAAAGAGCTTGATTATGGTCTCATCTGACAACAATCAGTACTTCTCTGAAATATTCAGATGTTCAATGGCCATATGATTTCTTTAGCAGGGTGCAGTCTTTTATGGGGTTTTATTGTTTTCTTGGTGACTATGGTCCTAGCAGCCTTAAGATAATTGAGGAGTAAGCTGCATGGGAGCATCTTGTCACCATTCTCATGATCATTGAAACTCCACAAGGTGAGATCATGCCTGGAGCTCCAAACCAATTGAGATTGGCAGTAACTGTTCTGAATTTATCAACCAGGTTGCCGATGGGTTTGTAGCCCATTCCAGGTTTGTGTAGGTCTACAATCTTGTTTCTGACATTCTTGGCCATGGTGCAGAGTTTCAAATCTGATTGAGATACCTGGGAGCCAGAAATCTTGCTAATCGATGGGGGGCCCAAATACTTGTTTTACTCATTAAAAATGCAAATCATTTAAAAACTATTGTATTTTATAAAAATATTTTTGTCCGTTACTGTTATAGAATGATTTATTTGTCAGTAGGCAAATTTCTCCCTTACTGTACGATGTATTTTGAGTGTACAGAATACACACTGTAAAAAATCCTCACCCTATGACAACAATCCATGCATCATTTGTTTTCCTACCCTTCTGTATCATACACATCAGGGCTGCATAATATGTCAAAATTATTTAAATATCGCAATTATGCATATCATGATATGCATATTACAAAATTTAACAGATTTTGCAATAAACATGCAATTTAACGTTTACATATGTATGATCAAAGTGTTAGGTCGATGCAGAAAAATAAAGCAAGCGGTATTAATTTTGGATATGCTTGTGCATGCTTTGGCGCAACACAATCAGCAAGCTGTAAGGCTTTCATAGCTTTAGCAAGCTGATCTTGATAGCCAGAGGCACCTGCAACTGCTGCCAAAATTAGGTGCCAAATCGAAGAAGCAATTAAAAAATATAACAGTATTTGGGTTTTCAAAGTGCTTTGTAGGCTACACATTTTCGACACAAAACCAAACACTATTTGTATCAACACTGCTCAGCTAAAAATTATTACAACACATAGGAATGTATCCGAAGAAACTTATGTTGCTTTTATGACTTTTTATATCGAATTGTATATCGAATATCACATTATTTAGCATGTTGTAGCATTTTACATTTTTTTCAATATCCTGCAGCCCTAATACACATATTACTGAAAGAAGATCAGTCCACACACAAACGCACTAATCACAAAATCACACCTGTGCAAGTACAAGCGTTATAATCCAAACCCACATGCACCAATTCAAGATTAAGCAAAGGACAGAAGAGAGCTCTACCTTCTTCTACACCTGGGACTCGAGAGGTGTTGAACATACGCTCATACTGGGATGAGCACATGGGAATAGTGTTTTGAACCATGAGCTGTAAAGCAAGAGGGAGAGTCAGACGATAACATAAAACACAGGGAAAAAACCCAAAGACCAGCTCAACCACCGAGCTATCAGGAGAGAATAAAAGGAATGACGAAGATTAAAAGGGAAAACGAAGAAAAATGGACAGAGGTAAACACAAAAGGGAGGTGCATTCAGGATTATAAAGATGCAGCCTCATGTCACCAGCATGGCACTAACAAAATGCAACCAAATGTGTTAAAACCATAAAGGTTATGAATTAGAATTTGGCTTCCTTTCTAAATGTTGCTGTTATTATTTCAATATAGTGGCAAATAAAATTATATATACACATTTGCAACAATATATACTATTTCAACAAGTTCCAAAATCTGAAATGTGCTTACTGCTAGGTGATGAGAGGTGGCATGTTTTTGTTGAGTTTGTTGCAGAAGGTACTGGTGGTAAATGGTCCCATCTCTTACCTGTCTCCAGGCCTGGGATGCGAGACGTGTTAAACATCCGCTCCCACTGTGCCGAACACAAAGGCACTCTTTTCTCCAGCAAGTAAACCTGCGCACGTTTAACAGCCGCGTCCACGAGCAAGAAAGGAAACACAGCACTGTTCAGGGGGTGGGTTTTGTAATCATCATGCACAGTTAAGGAGAGTGAAGAAAGGTTGAGTGACAAAAAAAAAGAGCAGGAAAAAACTGAAAAGATAGAGAGAGGAAAAAAAGAGTCGGAGACAGAACAAGAAATTTGTTAGAGAAGAATTAGAGGTCATTGAAAGTGAAGAAAGATAAATGTTGTACGTAAACAAGAGACTATAAGAAATAGATAGAAAAGGTGAAGGACACAAAATGAGGGAGACAGAAAAGGTTTTGTAGAAAAAAAGGATAAACCAATGCACATGCTGTACATCTGTCTCACATAATATTACATTTTCTATAGTTTAAATACATGCAAACAGAAAAAATGTGCGTGTCTAAAGTCCTAATATTATCATCATAACATTTACAGCATTTGGCAAACGCTCTTATCCAGAGCGAATTACAACTGAGCAATTGGGCCTTGCTCAGGAACCCACAGTGGTGGCTTGGTGGTGCTGGGAATTAAACCCTGGTCTTTCTGGTAACAGTCCAACACCTTAACCACTAGGCCACCCCTACCCCCTCATAACTCTACCACACCTTACATGTGTTTACAAATGCTTTATAGTAAACAACTGCTTTATGAAATATAATTTAACAGGAACCTGGGATGTTAACAGATTACAGATTCCTGGGCATTGTTTGTGTAAACCTAATTCCTAAGAAAGGAGTCTATGTATTTTATAAATACTAACAGCATTTTGTTCTCAGAGCTGTGCACACCGGAAAACTGTATGAATGTGGAAATATCCAGAGTGTTCAATTAAAACTATTTAGTGACTAATTACAGAATGCATAAAGAAGGTTTCTCTCTACATATGAACTAAGCACTACTTAAAATTGTAAACATTAGGCTACAAGATAGTGTGTGTGTTTAATGAAAGACTCACAGGTTTGATTTGAGCTCGGTCAAGTTTCCGTCTGTAAAGCATGATGGAGTGGATGGTATTTCCTGCCCTGGCAGCTTGCAGATTTGTAGGAAAGACATACAGAAAGTCCTGCAGGTGACAGTTAAAATGAATTAATTGGTCCATAATTATTCTTATGAATTATTGAATTAATAATTCTTATTCTTTTTTAAGAAGACAATGTAACTAATAATAACCTCAACGGTCTATTTCTGTACCAGTGTTTGCACTAGCCACACAAAAAGACAATTACCCCAATTTAAGTGACCTTATATTATCCAATGGGTTATACTGGGGAGGGAAAAGGATCAAAATCCTATCTCACTGTATGAGTAATTTCAATTCACAGTATTGCTTATATTTTATGATATAGTTACTTAAAAAGGTTTATTTTATTTATTTCAGAAAAAAGCGCTTTATATAATAAATAAACTCAAATACTTGAGAAATCAATGGGACTTATTTTATTACATTTCATAAATATAGTAATTATGAAATGAACTTGGATTAACCTTAAATATGACAATTGTGCTTAAATAACATTTATTTATTTACTTACAACACCGTGCCAGCATCAAGGCTATTTTCAAGCTAATTACACACCGATTCACCTACAATACATGCTTTATGCTGATGGATGAAACGGGAGTAAACACACACAAGCACAGAGAGAGCCCGAGACCCCAGAGAGGCCCCGAAGCGAAGCCGGTCCTTCTTTCTGTAAGGAACCATCGCTTACTACTGAACCATCGCACTGCCCACTTTAAATAAGTTAACACTCTTAAATACAACAATGTAAATATTTAATCTTTTACAAATATTTATCTGTTTGTTTTTCATTCTCTATGACCAGCTTCAAGTTCCCTATGACTACAGATGATGGGTGGATGAACAGACATCTCTTAGATGATTCTTTTTCACTCACTGTCATTAATAATACCATTTTTAAAATGCAATTTTTTCAGTGCAACATTTCCACTGGTAGGTTTGGTGGAATTCAGGTTTTCCACTGTTTGGATGTAGTTTGGCAGATTAAATTAGAATATACCTACATCTACATTAATTCCTGATGTATAACTAAAGAGAGAAACAACCTTACTAACCAAGTTACCTTACAGCCCCAGTTTAACTCTACTATAAACAACAGCTTCACAGGTAGAATTAACCCTAAGGGAACAATACAATAACGAAACCCTAAGGAAAATAATGAACATCTGTGGCGCGCACACACATTTGTGCTCGCTTTCTCGAACTCTCTACAGATTAAACTCTCTCTTTCACACACACCCTCGCTCGCACACCCTCACACACTCGTTACCATTGCATAGTAGTTGCTGTTGACCATGAGGGGTCCACGTCCTCGCAGATAAACATACTCCTCCCACCAGTCACTGACCTGCCATACATTATTGACAACATTTAAACAAATTTGATCTCATATTGCACAATTGGCCCTTATGTTTTGAAATTGGAAGATAGTGTCGGCTTACATAATTAGAGGCCCAAAACGCTTTGAGCTTCAGGTACCACTGGAGTTTGGGCCCCAAATTCTTTTCAAAATCCTTTGCCAGTCCCTCCATACGCTTGTACTTCTCATCATCCATCAAAGGACGTACTGATTCAAGGTACTAGAAGAAAATGATAACAGAAATATTTAATCATACCATTATTGACCATTATATACACATTGAAAATATGCAAAAAAATTTGTATAGTGAGCAGCTCATGCAGATTCAACTTTTTAAAGACAATTACAGTGAGATAAAAAGGGATGGATACAATACATTTAATTTAAATAAAAGGAAAGATGGCTTTGAATGATTTGCGTAAGAGTTTTATAAATAAGTCAAAGAAATTAAAGGTTAGAACATTAAAATCCCTGGTTAACAACATTTTTAAAAAGACAATCAATCAATGTGTGAATAAATAAATAAATAACCATTTCGGAAGAACAAGCATAAAACAAATTTTGCTTTGGTAAAGGCTTTATTTCATCTTCTGATAAAAGCCTACAGACTCACCCTTTTCACCGTGTGACTCACGGGGGGCACAGGTAGGCGTGGCAATGAGCTCTGGAAACTATACAGCATTGGCTTAGGTCCAGAGAACAACTTCACCAGTACCTACAGTGATAACAGGCAATCAATCATGTGAAATAGCAAAATAATATACAAATAGAGTACATAGCTTTTCGTGATACATTCAACAAGATGGCAGTACTGGCTAGAGTTATTTAGTGCATAATATAAACTCACTAGCCAGATTTTGGTGCGCATGGACATGGACCCATGCCGATTGTGCATCCAGCCATGCCAGGACAGGAGAGATTTTAAGATGTTCCGCATGACAAAGATGATGGTGATCCAAACCCCTGTCCCAATCAGAATTCCACCAGCAATACGCTGGGTGTCCTCCGTTATGTACCTGCTGTAGAGAAACAGAACGGAGGCATTGCTACAGTTTCAGATGGGCAGGTACTGACCAACATTTTTGTCAGTGAGAAAATCAACATAAGAGATAAACTATGTCAGGTTTTGATCTTAATGCAGCTACGATAATGAGGATTTATGTCTTTCAGTTTTTTTAAGGGAGTATTTCTTCTTTAATCTGTCTGTCCGTCTGTGCTGGTCCGTGCCTGCTTGCCTGCGTCTGCTCATACGTGTCTGTCCGTGCCTGCCTGCCTTTGTCTGTCCGTCCGTGCCTTTCCATGCCTGTCCGCCTTTGTCTGTCCATCCATCTGTCAGCCAGCGCCTGCCATCCTGACTTAGTCCGTGCCTGCCGTCATGCGTTTATCCGTCCGTGCCAATCTGTTTGTGCGCCCGTCCAGCCGTCCGTGTCTGTTCGTCCGTCCGTGCCTGTCGGCCTGCGTCTGTCCGTATATGCCTGCCTGCGTCTGTCGCCCGTGCCGGTCTGCCTGCTTAGGTCTGTCCGCCCATGCCAGTCTGCCTGCCTGCATCTGTCTGACCGTGCCTGCGTCTGTCTGTCGGTGCCTGCGTGCCTGTCTATTTCTGTCCGTCCGTGCCTGCCTGCCCGCGTCTGTCCATCCGTGCCTGCCTGTCTGCGCCTGTCCGTCCATGCCTGCCTGCGTCTGTCTGACCGTGCAGGTCTGCCTGCCTTTGTCTGTCCTTCTGTGCCAGTCTGCCTGCCTGCCTGCCTGCGTCTGTCTGTCTGTTTCTGTCCGTCTGTCTGTGCCTGCCGGCCTGTCTAATCAGGATCTGAGCCGCTGTCAAAAAAAAAAAGAAGCATTTCAGTCAAACAACTAGTAAAATTAGATAAACAGGCATCGGGTAAAAATCCTTTCCATTTTTTCATCAACCAAGCAAAACCTCATAGACAGGTCATCATTAAGCAGCATCTGTTTTGACATGTTTTAACATAATTAAATATTTTGACATGTTGCCATAATTGAATGTTTCAACCAAATAGCTCCAAATGTGTATTTGTCACCCAATTAAACTAAGTGAACGGTCCACCTATTCTTTGTTAAAAGCCCTTTACATTTGTTTAAACAGATATTTAGCAGTTTGGTGTCCTTCCTTATATTCATGCATATACCTGTTTATTCTTCTATACCTGTTTATTCCCTAAATTGGGGTCACAGGGGTCTGCTAAAGCCTATCCTAGCGCACATAGGGCGAGAGGAAGGGGGTACACCCTGGACAGGTTGCAGTCCATCGCAGGGCCACATTGCAGCCAACCACACACTTAAATTTACTCCTAATAGCAATTTAGAGTCACCAATTAACCTAATATACATCTTTTAGGACTGTGGGAGGAAACCGGAATACCAGGAGGAAGTCCGCGCAAGCACGGGGAGAACATGCAAACTCTGCACAGAAAGGCGCACGGGAATCAAACCCAGGACCTTTTTGTTGTGAGGTGACTGTGCTAACTACTACACCACCCCTAATATTTTACTTAGAAATACAAGATGAGTAGTTCTAGCATCTCCTAAAAGTTCATTCACTATTTTATAACTTTTTATGCAGAGTCCTTAAAAAACTGCTTTCTAATACCAGTTATAAAATGCATGTTAAATGAATTTATTTAGTTACCTACCTGACTGGTAAATGAGTGGCCACTTTAGCAAAGAGTCCCAAGGTTGGGTCTTTATTAGCATACTTTGTGTAAGTCATATAACCTCCAACCACAACTAGAAGTCCAGAAGGACTACCAGGATAAACACCAGTCATAACACCATTCTGTTAAAAAAAAGATACATAATGATACATGTTCAAATACAATACTTACACCGAGTATAGTATTACAGTAATTAATTACAAAACCCATTTTTATGATTATAATACCTTAAACCTGATGAACCTCTTTTTCCAGGAGTGTAAGGCAGAAAGGTAGATCTGACGTAATGCCTCGTGACACAGGTGCAGGTCAATGCCATCTGGAGTAACTGTGAACTGAAAAGCAACGGCCTGGTGAGCTTCTGCCATGTTGCCGTCGAAGACTTAATGTCTAAGGAAGAGAATGCAGTTTGAAAATTCAATATGAGAAAAATTAAGTAATTAATCTGAGCATGAAAGTAAGATTAATTAACATGCTAAAAAAACGATCAGTTATAAAACATTTAGTAAAAGTATGTTCAGTTATCTGCGATAGACTAGCCACCTGTCCAGGGTGTATCCCCTGCCTTTTGCCCTACGTGCGCTGAAATAGGCTCTAGCAGACCCCCGTGACCTGGGATTCAGGAATAAGCAGGTATAGAAGATAAATAAATGAATGACTGTTCAGTTATAAAACCAGAATTATGAAAAGCATGGAATGCTTTTAAATTTCAACGAAACGAAATAAATATTTATATAAAAACCAAAGTCTTTCCTGGTAAAACTTTATTACATGTATTTTTAAGGGAATAAAATATTACTATTATTACTAATTGATAAAATAGTTTCCACTTTCTATATAGTAGTTAAGGCACAGACTTCTTGATCGGAAGACCATGAAGATCTGGTTAAGCCCTTCAGAGCAGGTTTCAGGCCCTACTACCGCCAAATCTGTCATTGTTGGGTCCTTGAGCAAGATCCTTAATCGTTCCCACTCCAGGGGAGCTGTATTATAGGTAAACCTGCGCTCTCACCCCAACCTACCAAAATGAAATATGCAAGGAAAGGATTTTACTATATGTGTGGGATGTATAATAATTTTTATAATGCAATAGAATCGTCAAAAGTCGTATGAAGGACACAGGAAGATGCTAGGTAATAGAAGAGGCAATATTTCCAGCCCTTCCCCTTCCCCCAGCGTGTACATGCGTTTCTAAGTCACATGACATACCGGTGTCACTAAAAACTAGGTAAAAGGTCGTCGCGTTCCAGCGTGTGGAAAAGTGTATTATGTCCAAAATAGAAAGCGTTGCATAAATACGTCACAGTGCCTATAACGCCTCTTTACATTCATTTTTTAAAGATTTTTACGCTCCGTCTCTACCCTTCGAATAGAAGAAAGTTAAGTAGCTTGGTGCAAAGTGATTGGCGTGCATGGCAATATAATCGCTGGAACAAATGTTACATAAAGGCTTTCACATTTCAATAAAGCCCTGCGATGAATTTTGAGAGAAATTACAAATATTATCATGTGGAACACTCCACAGACACACTTAAAATAACTGAAGTCGATTAAACATACAGTTACAATATGATTTACAAATGACCTCTGTTTGGAATCATGCCGGGCTTCTCGTTTGACCCGGTTACGCAACCCAACGAAGTTTTTGTAGCCATGTTGACAAAACAATGCCAATGTCACCGCCTGCAGGCAACCTAACTTACTATTTATTAACACAAAAAAACGGATAAAACTGCATTTGTGCAGTAGAGCAACTGACATGCACACGCGGCATTTCCTGTCTACGTGTTTATTTAAATTATAAGCAGTATAACTGTTGAAACAGCTTGAACTTGTCTCTACGTTCAGGTTTGTCAAGTGAGCTAATCACGCGGCTTTGCTCGTAGCCGCGCACTTTGACCCAATTTCCGTAACAGGTAACAAAGATCACTTTATAAACTACACCACAGTTTGTCTTTGCCTTATTTTTATAACGGTAATTCTACCTTTCACGGTGCTCTGTTCTAATGGAGTGTTGGTCTCAGTTGAAGGATCCGGCGCAGTTTAGCGCTTTACTCTCACACACACACACACACAAACACACACAAACACACTGATGAATGAAGTGAAGTCCGACATAAAGCTCCGCCCATCTTCTTTGACCCTGCGGCGTCAAGTCTGCAAGGATGTACGTATAGGCACTGACGTAGTAATAAGGTGTCCCAGTACTTTTGTTGAAATACCTCAACTTTTTTAAACATAAGTATGGAGATGCACCAAGACCGGTTCTGGCCCCTCTGTTAATGACCCCCCACCCACAATAACAGTGAACAACAAACAAATATGACTAACGCAACAAAATTGCAAATCAACATATATATGCACTTTCATATGCAGGTAAAATGACGACAAAAAGATTTGCATGCGTAATAATATTTGTGAAAGTGTACATGACATCATAATTGTAAAATAAATTCGCATGTGCACAATAACTTTTGTGTAACACAATGAAGTGTTAATCAAGTTAAAAGCTTTAAAAAAACAGTTTCGCAAGTGTTATTATTCTTTGGCTTAATATCCTGGTGTAGGAGAACAAGATGGTCACAAGAGGTCGCACGTCTAGAAAAAACTGCCTCTGTAGCCTATGCTTTTGTTTGCATGTTCTTTCCGTGCCTTTGTGGGTTTTTTATTCCCACAGATTTAAGTTGCCAGTTGCCCAGGAATCAAACCCAGGACGTACTTGCTGTGAGGCCAGTTAGTTGAGCTGCAAAATATATCGTTTCAGCACTCACATGACAATGTGTGCATCTGCTGTGGTCACATGATCTTTGGGCAATTTAGAAACACCAATCAACCTAACTGTGGGAGGAAACTGGAGTACCCTGAGGAAAGCAAGCACATGGAGAACGTGCAAACTCCGCACAGAAAGACCCTGTGCTCGGGATTCGAACCCAGGACCTTCTTGTTGTGAGGCGATCATGCTATCCACTACGACACCGCTCCGCCAAACTAGACAACAATCATTCTAAAATAATTAATTCTAAACAAATACAGATGTTGAAGTAAGCTTTACATTGCAATATATATCACCAAAAGAACAAAATATTACACTTTCAGTTTGTTTCCTGGTATGTTAATTTCACTGGTCTGGAAGTGGTGAATAAATTCTTTTCTAGGCTGAGATAAGCTAGTTATCTTCTGAGTTAGCCAAACTCTCTTCACAATGTCCAATTTCCTGGAAAAGTTTACTTTAAAAACATATATAAGTCCTTAAATTAATTTCTTCCCAGCATTTAAATTCAAATGTACAGACTTGTTGTACTAACTGAACTGGGCTGAACTGGTTCTTGTACTCTGATCAACCAATCAAAAAACAGAAAAATGCTGAAATCATTGTATGCCAGCAGTAGGCCGTGGGACAGGTTTAAAAATATAATTGGTTAAAGAAACAGTCTTTAACAATATTAACTAATAAGCAATCAGCCGCTGTTAATATAGCTTCAGTTAAATGTGCCAGCAGTACTAACACTGATGGCTTTGGGCATATTAGATTCAAATGGCTGCACATAGTAAATATTATTTCATTGGACAAAAAACGGGAGGCGCGGTGGCGCAGTGGTTAGCACGGTTGCTTCACAGCAAGAAGGTCCTGGGTTCGAATCCCGGGCACGGGGTCTTTCTGTG
>JAOTQW010000008.1:4089165-4121268 GCA_026260075.1 Sisor rabdophorus
GAACATGCAAACTCCGCACAGAAAGACCCAAAGCCCAGGATTCGAACCCAGGACCTTCTTGTTGTGAGGCGACGGTGCTAACTACTTCGCCACCGCGCCGCCCTAATAAAATATTAATTTGTAATTAATTTTTTTAGGCGGTCCTTAGCAATTCAAAGATCTTCTCCTGTCAGTCTGATAGCAAGTCATTTTTACTATGCAAGTATATATAAAATAAAGTATATTGTATGTTAAAATGAGTGGTTTATTCTAGCATTTTCTTTGACCTGCTAGACATACTTACCTAACAATGAGAAGTGGTAGTTCGACTGCTGATGGTAAGAGTTCAGGACTTGATTTCCTGTACCACCAAGCTGCTGCTGGGTCTCTGAAAAAAAGGCCCTTAATCTGCAGTTGCTTAATTGTATAAAACGGAAAAATGTAATTCACTGACAAGAATGTCTGCGAAATTGTAACTTTGACTTTAAATCTAAATTATGTAGACAAAATGCATGCTGCCCTTGGTATAAACTACCATCCCATCCAGGTTGTTTGGTTTTGTTTTGTTTTTTGACTAAAAATGTATCATCAGACAATTACATAATCAACTTTTGCTATTTTCCACTCCTTGTTTAGGAGCATGATGAGCCCATCCTGAAACACTTGCAAGATATCACAGTGAAATTCTCTGGACCTGGAGAGCCGATGGTGTGTACTAGTAACTTTTTGAGTTTAAGCACAATTTGTATTGTGACACTTTTGACCTTTTTATTTTCTGTTATAAAACCAGAACTTCACTTTAGAGTTCCATTTTGAGCCCAACAGCTACTTTAGCAATACTGTACTCACCAAAACGTACAAAATGAAGTCAGAACCAGATTCAGCAGATCCGTTTTCATTCGAGGGGCCAGAGATAGTGGACTGTGAGGGGTAAGACACAAGGCATATTTTCTCATGCCTTTAATGCTGCCTTTGCTGAAAACCTCTAACATGAGTTTTTGCTTGTTTTTATCCAGCTGTAAGATTGACTGGCAGAAAGGCAAGGACGTAACAGTAAAAATTGTTAAGAAAAAGCAAAAGCACAAAGGTAGAGGAACAGTAAGGACTATCACCAAGGAAGTGGCACAGGATTCCTTCTTTAACTTTTTTAACCCTGTGAAAGGTAAGGTTCTTACAAGATGTTAAGTCAGTAGAGGCCCTGTGCTGTGCCTTATATGTTAGTTTTCTTGGTGTCTTTTACCCAGCAGGTGGCAGCAAGCATTTGTCAGATTATTTTTGGCCCAATCCCATTTCTAGCCTTTACTCTACCCCTAGGTTTAACATAATCTTATAAAGGAAAAGTAAAACATTAAAAAACCTTGCGTTCTGTGTGGAGTTTGCATGTTCTCCCTACGCTTGTGTGGGTTTTCTTTGGGTTCTACAGTTTCCTTCAACAGTCCAAAAACATGTACATTAAGTTGATTTGATAATTTAGAAAATTTAGTGTGTGTGTCTTAAAAACTCAGTTGTTTCGTTATATCTATTTTCAAAATAAGTGAAGACAGTTGTCTTAAAAAAAAGTAAAACTGAATTAAAATGTTTGTAAAGGTTCTTCTTTCCACCTTAAAAATATCCATACAGTTAACTATTGCAATATGTATTGTCATGATAGTCAATTAATATACTTACCTGAAGTATTGATACATATTTAAATTTAGTGTTAAACTTATTTCATTAAAAAGGTTTTTCATTAAAACCCTTGATCTGTTCTAGTTGGAACATACTATCATTAAAAAGAAAATATAGCAGCCTCTGCCTTTACAATTTTGGTTTTATCAATTTGTTTTACGTTTATATAATTGAAGAATTGCAGTCTATTTTCATGTATTATATTGTGGCTTATGTAATTTATGTATTACTTTGTGCGTCTGTCCTGCATGTAATTTTGTAGCCACAGGATGAAGTTTATTTACTTAAATAAAATATCATGCAAGTCCATCCTTGCAATTATGCAGATAGCTTGGACTAAGTAGTGTGATTAATTTGTTTGCTGACTAAATCATGTGTATTCAGCAAATTATTTGTTTTTGGGTTTTTATGAAAGATCTTTTAGTTATTTGTTGACTGTATAATTGTTTTGCTTGGTGTAATTAATGTGCTCTTCTGTGCGTCCTGTTGTTAACCTTAGTTAACAGGCGTTGCTTTATTTTTCTTATCCCCAAGTGCCTGTAAAAGAATTCAGTCCTACCTGTAGTAAGTGGTTTTAGACTAGAGCCAATGGAAGTGTGTTCATTTTAAGTGTTTTTGTTGGTGTGGGGTGGTGGTTGGGAGGGTGGTTTTTCTTTGAATTCTTCATTGGTGTGGCATCTGCCTTTAAGTGATGGGTAAACATGAACAGAAAACTAACAGCCATGTAACATTTTTGCAGCTAGAGTGTAAATTAAATGAAAAGACTATATTGTTAGTTGTTAAAAATGCTATGGTATAATGTTCTTTTTTTTTTTTTTTTTTTTTTTTCCAGCGTCTCCAGATGGAATGGTGAGTTTGACCTTAACGTTATTCTGGGTGACTGTTTATCCGTTGCTGCTTGTAAACATTTTGAGGATTAGTTCAGCAGAATAGCTGAGCATTGTGCAACCGTTACAGAAAAAACACTAATTTTCTTATCGCCTCACAAATTAATCCAAGCCATCACAGCTGGTGTATCTCTTCCTCTTAGTCCTAGCAGTGGTAGCTTGGGTTAAGGCTTCTTTAATATTAAAATTGAGCAATTGCTTAAATATATTTTATTTTGTGTATTATTTTTATTTACTATATATTTATTTCACCAAATTTTAAAAAGCAGCCTGTAATGAACGAGGCATTTGTGTTTTTCCAGGATGAGGACCTGGACTTCACTCTTGCCACAGATTTTGAGATAGGTCATTTTTTCAGAGAGCGGGTCATCCCCAGAGCAGTGCTTTATTTCACAGGAGAGGCTCTAGAAGATGATGAAAGCGTACGTCACAACTCTTTAAATGCGGGTTTCATTTTTGTTTCCTGACTTTTTTTACAAGCTGGGGGGGGGGGGAATTCATGAATTAGATATTCATATACAATCCGGTCTGAGTATATTCACCTTCCTACTGCAGCATGACTTGATTTTTTTTTTTTACTTAACACGCTGACACAGGATCTTCATTTCCTAATCTGGCCAAATGTTACAAAAGATTTTTTGTCCTACTTGGTGTTTCTGAGATCACCAAAGCATTTATATAAACAGTTTTGAGAGTTAATCTGGCCACATCTGCAGTTTTTGAAATGTCTCATCATAGTTTACTTTGCTGTTAATGCCTCCTTTTTTAAGAATTAAGTCACTATTTCCAAATGTCAGTCCAAAATCTTTTATTCACCTACTTTTAACCTAATTATCAAGGAGCAAAACACAGCTGCATATGAGATTACTGAGCACTAATATTTTATTGGGATTTGACTTATCACTTTTGTATAAAAGCCAAGTTAAATTTCTTATTTGGAATATAAAATGTCAAATACACCGTCAGCTGAAAAGGTTGACAGTCACTGAATGAATTGTTCTAGATTAGGCTGTAGGTAATTAAAAAGAATTTCATTAATTCCCTTTTGTGTTTTGGCCGTTTGTTGGTGCAGTTTGACGAGGAGGATATTGAAGAAGGTGATGATGAGGTGGGTTTTATAAAGCTGTAAAAAAAATGCTAGTTCATACACTAAGACTTGATTAGTGTGAGCATAGTTTTGAGCTACTTTTGTGTGTTTCAGGACATTGAGGAGGGTGAAGAAGAAGAGGAAGGCGATGACCCCACGGTTAGTGTTGAGAATTGGGGCATTTGTGTACATTCGCACCTGACACAATTTAACCTGACACAGCAATACAGCCTGATATCGTCATTGTCTAGAAAAAATGCTTAAGAAAAATTGGCTGCAGGTGTTTGGTCCATTTTCGGTTTATTCAGCAGTAATTTTTTTCTGTAAGGTAAATATGGTTCTATACATGCACTCCTATTAATATGTCTTTATAGTTTATAGCATTTTATAAACCTCTGTATGGGACTAAATAGTTTTAATTAAGGAAGTTTAAGACTGCAAAGATCAGGGGGCGTTGAACATTGAACAAAATTCGCTATATTTTCCCAAGGGTTGGGGGGGGGGGGTAGCTGGTACGTGCATGATATATATTTTCTTTTTTGCCTTAATGATCACTAATTTCTCAATTACAACAGAAACTTGAGCATTACAGTCGACAACATAAAATGTCATTCTAAACAGATTCAAGAGTCTTTACTTATTTGCTGTGTATAATTGGAATAAAGGAGAAACTGGAAGTGCAGTGGTTAGTGTTGGATTTATAACTGGAAGATCAAGTTAAGGGTATCTGCCAATTGCTGTAAATGTAAAATTCTTTTGAATGTGCTGTCACCCTAATAGGAAATGGGTAAGAAATAAAACATAACAGTTTAATATTCTTCTTTTGATGATCCAGGGTGACTTTTGTATAGACTTTGTGATCTGTACTAACTGAGATTTGGTACATCGGTGGTTGGACAACAAATGGTCCGGTTAACAAATGTGAATGTATTAAGGGGGAAAGGTTTTTTAATGCATAAATGAAATTGTCTAACAGTCCCGTACACATCACTAATTTTTTTTCTGATTAATTTGTTTGATCGATGCTGATTTATGCATGTATGATGTGTAATCTGATTGTTGTTCCCCGTTGCCTTTGTCCTCATTGCAGGCATGAATCATTTGCACTTCCATGCATTCCTAGGTAAGGAGCACTAGTTCCAGCATGTCTGCTCGATGTCTTTTCCTCCACCTTCCTTAATTTGCTTCCTCATAAAATCATCACAAGTATAAGACAATCCTGCTTCATGTTTTACAGCTGTTTCTTATTTCTGTTTCTAGTCTGTGTTTTCGGTATCCCAGTCCATGGAAAACTGCTGCATGCTTCTCACCTCTTCTACCATGCTCGAACATTCCATGGACATTTATAATGAACTCCATCCCACTGTGTGTTTCTCTCTCTCTGTGTATTTAGAAAGAGCCTCAGCCAGCAGAGTGTAAGCAGCAGTAAGAACAGAGATGGCCCTCTGAAAATCTCGTCCCCTGCTGGACCTGCAATATTACCCTCCAAACAAATGCAATAGAACTCCAGTCGCCATGTAGGACATGCATGATTATTTAATTTTACATCAGGCAGAGAGATTACCGGTGTTAGAACATTGAAAAACACTAGTGAACACGTCTGAGCTTCAGCCTTTGTGATTTCCTTATGAAGCTCTTATGTATTCGACTGGAGGGTTTTGTCCAAAATGTTTTGGGTTTTTTTTGTGTTTATTTTTTCTTCCCCTCCTCAGTGTATTTCTCGTCGGTTATTTGCCGTTGGTTAAGTTACAGCTACTTGCATCCTGAAAAATACCCCTGATAGTTTTAACACTGTAGGTCACTCAGGGGTTTTTGTTTTGTTTTAAACACCAACACAGTAGATGTTGTGGAGGATTAACCTGCGTTTGGATAACTAACAGTGAACTGTTTGTTACAGCACGGTAAAGTCAGTGTTATTTAGCAAGATAAACATAACAGAACAGTTATTGGTGTTGATGCCAGTGGTTAAATATTATTAAACTTATGCTTTTGAATACACTGATTTCTAAGCTAATTCAAGCTTTGCCAACCAGTGTCTCTCATAGACTAACTCTTACCCCAGCGTTTACTTACTGTAGTCAGTATTTAGCCGATTATTTTTTTTTCTTAATTTTTAATTTAGCTCATCTAATTGCTTGCTTGCTTTACTAAGATACAAGGTTGCCATAATATATATTTCTTGCTACAGTGTTTTCTGCAATTGAGGTGAATTTCTTTATTGTTTTTTTTTTTTCCATTAGGATATTTTTGCAATGAGGGGCAGATGAATGTTAGCCTCTGGGCTTTCTGTTGCACATCATACCATGTTAGACCTCAAAGAGATGTGGAAAATGCAAAGTGCTGATTACTTGTGTTGGACAACACTGATGTTAGACACTAAGCACTTTGGTCTGGCTTTTCTACCAGGTTATTTTGTTCTATGATCATAATTCATTCATTAAATATTTTTAAGTAGCTGTTGCATAGAAAGAGGGCAGAAGGCCACTGTCCATGTATTAACTGTTTGCTAGCAATGGCCTTAAAGGGAATGTCTTGGGTTTTAATGCAATATTTTCTTTTGATTTGTATAAAGTAATCCAGTATTCTATTAAACATTGTGAAATGTGAGCCAAGCTGCAGTTGTGATTGTGAGGAAATTTTTTTTGTTGTTGTTTTATTTTCTGTAACACAAAATCTCGTGTAGGAAAACTAGTACTTTAAGTTTCCATAAAGCAGAATTCAAGCGTTAGTGTAGCATGTCAGGAATTTCAGCATGAATAAATCTGATACATTGGCTGCTAGTTTTTGCGACTGGTGTGAAAGGAATGTGCTGCGACATTCTTTAAGATGTCTCAATTGCTTAATCTTGTCTGAGATTCTCTCACAGTTAACACTGCTGCTGTTTTGGTCTGTGCTCTGAAGCCAACACCTATTTGGTAAGGGCTGTCAGTAGGACCGATGCTTTAGCTCAGCACAACACAATCTTCCAGAGTAACAGGCAAATGAAAGCTCTTCATGGATACGGCTGTCTTTTGTCAGGCTTTCATCAAAAAAGTATTCATGCATTTCAGGCATAAGTCTTAGTCTAACTTTTACATTTATTTTGGGGGCACTTTTGTATTTATTGATAAGTAAATAATAAATTCCAATTTGGTCATACATGATTATACATCGTACAACGTCCTAAAATATTTTTCTTTGCATATCCCACCTTAGAAGCTGGGAGTGTATTGCTCAAGAACCATTGCATATGTCTACCGGCACATGCGCAAATTGTTGCACCAAACATTTATTTTTATATCTATCATTATGTACAAGTCTGTGCCAAGATAAGGTTCTGTATTGGCATGTGCCTTGCAATGCAAAACATCACGTGTTAAGATCTGGAAGTACAGGAAAAATACAAAAAAGTAAGTTATAATTTTCTCCTTGTATTCGCAACAACCATAGAAAGGTTTGCATTCTATAACAGCAGTCATTTGACACGAACTGAGAGTTTAAAGAGTTTAACATATACTAGAGGTGAGAATATCGATACACTACCATAAATAATTTCAGATAGTTCGCTGTATTGATATTTACACAGACCTGATGCAGAAACTTAATGTATTAATATCTGTGTATGTTTAAGAAAACACTTAAATATTAAATACATTGTGTTTTAATATTAGTTTGATTTAGTTGCATGTTTTGTGGAACCAAATTAAAAGATCCGTTTTGAAGCTTGCGGCGTAGTCCCGCTGTCTTGGGTAATTCAACTACAAGGAATAAATAGGCGTCATAATCTTCATCTCCAATTCTAAATATAAAGTCATTGGTTGTCCATCTAAGCATTCCTTGAAGGTTCTACAACAAATTTACAACTAAAAGCCCAACAATGAACCTTTTGGGTGTAATAAATGTTTCTATGGCACTGTCCACCAGTCTGTGTATGAAGTAAAGGTGAGAAAGTTCTACAGAGAGTCTACAGTTGTGGGTATAAATGTAATATGAGTCATCCTTTACCAGTTATAAACTTCACCCAGTGGCTTAATTTATCTAGTTCCTCTTAGCAGTATTAGTGAAACAACCAAACAAATCTAATTATAATTCTGTAGCTGTCCTCCTCCTGTCCATCTAATAAAAACAACTTCCTCTGTGTAGACCTGTCTTATCCTCCTATGTCCTACAACCTCCTGCCATTTAATAAAGATTTAACAGCATTGTGTCAGTGACTTAGGTGTGCAAAAATATCAACTAAATTGTCTGATAATTTAAACTTCAAGGACTGGGCGTAAAGCTGGTCTGATAATCTGTAGGTAATTACTGCACTGTATGCTGGGGTGGAAAATAAAATTACAGTCGTTAAAAACAGGCTTCACTGTTGTGGAGTTTATTAAGTAATTGAGTAAATTATAGTACTTGAAATTTTTTGAGTTTGCATGTTCTCCCTGCGCTTGCGTTGCTTTACTCCCACAGTCCAAAAAAATGTACATTAGGTTAATTGGTGACTTTTAATAGGAGAAATTGTAAGTGTGTGTGCAGTTGTTCGTCTGTGTTGCCCTGCGATGGACTGCGACCTGACCAGGAGGTTCCCCCTGCATTTCCCCCTGTGTGCGCTGGGATTGGCTTCAGCAGACCCCCGTTTCCCGAAGCTAGGGAATAAGCAGGTTGGAAGATGAATGAATAAATTTTCTACAATGTTAATATATTCATAAAATCTGTATTACAGTGCATACACATCCTCCACAAACTGTTGTTCTAAATATAGAAGCACATAGTTGTTTAGAATGTTTTAATAGGTATACATTATTCCTTTACTGGAACTGAGAGACTCCAACACTGTTCCAGCATGACAATGACCCTGAGCTCCATTTTTTACATGCTGTTATTATTAAAGTAAAAAAAAAACAAGAGTCCTCATTCTAACATTACTGAACTAGGATGACTTTTTTTTCAACCAAGCATCTGGGGATTAAGGGGCAGCAGTGATGGCTTGGTGGTACTGGGAATCAACCCTCATCTTTCTGGTATCAGTCCAACACCTTAAACATTAAACCACCACTTTTTCCACAAATATTTACCTGACATTAGTATCTGCACAAATACTCTAATAAGGGGATATCTCATATTCAAGTTTCAGATTGCACTGGAAGGTCTCAATAGAAGAGTGGAGCTTCATCAAATAGCAAAATAGGAATAGGAAGATGGAATTAGATGTTCTATTATTACTGATAATTACTGCGACACCCTTATATATACACTAAAGGTTTTGTAAACCATATATCTTATAGGACTGTAAAAATATCTATACAAATTGTTTTTATTTTTTTTTTACTTAAATTATGTGCAGTATATTATAAATGACTTTTTCCTCCATTACTGTAGATGTCGCTGACGCGACATGGTCATTCTGTCAATAGCAATTAGGTTGGGGGAAAATAGCTTGGAATTTTTAAAAAAGTTTTTAGCTTTTTATTTTTTTTTATTTGAAGTATTGTATCATAATTTGCGCTTTTTTACGCTTACACTCACTTGTATGGGCAAAGTTGAATCACATTTCAACCTAATGTACATGTTTTTCGATTGTGGGAGGAAACCGGAGTGTGGAACCTACGCAAGTGCGGGGAGAACACGCAAACTCAACACAGAAGGAGGCCTTGGCCAGGAATCGAACCCAAGACCTTCTTGCTGTGAGGTAACCATGCTAACCACTACGTCATAGTGTCACCCCTGCTTTATATAAGATAAATTGACCATGGTGCAGTCTGTAGTTGTTTTTGTTCCTTCTTTAAAGATGTTTTGTCTCCACCTTACAAACATACACACTCTCAGACCTTGGTGACTTCCTGTAGAAGTGGGAGGCAGAATGAGTTTATCATAACTGTGTACTGAGTCAGTATAACGAAAAAACATCTAACAACATTAAAATGCACTCAGCTAGCAGTATTTTCCATGTTACAGTAATGACGTCAACTGTATTCTTGCAGCAGTAATCATTTAGATAAGTCTTAATCCGTCTCTCTACTTGTAAAATGATGTATACACACTTGGACTGCTAACATGAGCTAATAGATGGACGGCTAAGATTAGCGTGGCAATAGACCAGGGCCAAATCCCTGTTTGATGTTTCATAGCTTAGATTCCTCTCCAAAAATACATTTAAACTAAACAAAATCTTTTCATCCTTTATTTGAGCTACTTTAATATTAACTTGAAATAGTTATTACAGGTAATATTTTAAATCTCCATGGTGTTTGTGGTTATGTACTTGGCTGTGTTTCTGAGAGTTGATATGTACATATACTGTATATCCACTGCACTACACAGTAAACAGCTGTTTTTTTTAAGTGAACTCTATCTTTAAACAAAGATTATACTTTAAATATATATATATAATAATCCACAAGTACACTTTAAATAACAATTCTAGGATCCCTTCCTTTTTCAATTACCTTCTAAACCCTGACATGGACATGGATTACTTGCCAAAAATAAACTGGACTAACCATAGCCTAATGCATATACAAAACCTAATATAAATATTATATCTTTCTCTCCAGATAAGTCTATATATATATATATGTAAGTATATAAATATCTATTTAACTACATGATATCATGTGCTTAGCAGTGATGAGTAAAAATAAATTCAGTCTATAACAAATCAGTGACAGAGGAGAAAAAGGATTTGGTCATGGTTTGTTGCTGAATATGGTAAAGTCTATTTTATTTTTATAAAGGTTTTTCTTAAATAAGTCAATTCAGGCCAAATGATTTTAAAAGAATAAAATCTGTAGTGCACAGTATGCAAAATGTTACCTATAGGTACACTTCCAGAAATGTGATGCTAAATCCAAATTACCATTCTAAGTATGATTGTAGTATTTATAGAATCTCATTAACGCTTGTCATGCACAGGAAGAAA
Organism: Sisor rabdophorus; assembly: GCA_026260075.1. Taxonomy (NCBI): domain Eukaryota; kingdom Metazoa; phylum Chordata; class Actinopteri; order Siluriformes; family Sisoridae; genus Sisor; species Sisor rabdophorus. Next base: position 4,099,673 of record JAOTQW010000008.1, read on the forward strand.
GTGGATTACAAAGCTATGTGCAAAGACAATGAATTTTGTAGGCCTCTTCGCTGGAATTTGTTGGTTTGTCTTTGACATGAATAAATAGCAGTCAACTGAAGCCTTAGAACAGATGGGCTGTACCTGCCAGACTCCTGTAACTGTCAGCTTGCTTTTTTTTGGTTCTGTATTATCAATCCAGTTGTTAATCGCTTTGCAGTATGAGACTGACCCTAAACAAAACATTGCAGTGCACTTTCGGATAGTGCCAATCAATCCGCTGACCCAGACTTTTGGCCATAGAAACTGGTATCTTGCAGAATTGTGTATTAATTTCAACCAAAGCAAGAGTGGCCACAGGTCTTTAAAAGCATCAAAAAGTCTGTCATTTTGATATGATTGGTCAAAAATTTTGTTCAAATACAGACCCAATGACTGAGAACTGAGTTAGTAGTTTAAACTAAATGTAGCTGCAATAGGTAAATGCAGTTTATTGAGAATAGCATGATAGAGAAGCCAGTGGCTGAAAATTTATAGGGGGAAAACTGCACATTTGTTGGTTTTAAACTAAGTACAATCCACTGCATTAAAGCAGTGGAATTGCACATGCAGAACATAAGACACCAGGGAGCCCACAAGATGAGAACTGTATGTTGCATGTTTTTATTGTAGGTGTGTTGGTCCTAAATTACCTATAAGTCGTTATAAAAGTGTCTTATAACTTTTTATAATCCAAATTTATTTTTATTTTTAAATCAGACTACGGATACTCCGGAGAGTCATACCCTATAGGAGGCGCTTAAAGCATTAAATTTATGGCCAGGTCATTTCATATACCTTACAAATAAAGAAAGCTAAGAGAGTTAATATTGTGCTAATGAGCTGTTTAACTTGGATATTTTCTACACTTATTCTTTGTCGTCTACCTTCTATTCTAAAAGGGTTCAATTACATTCAGAATACAATCTGCTGACAGTTCAAGAGAGAGACAGCTTAGATCATTTGCAAATGCCCACAGCTGCCAACTTTCCGGTCAGGTGTATTTAATGCATTTAATAAAGTGCTTAACACTAACCTTGATCCTGATCCTTTGCTAGCACTCTTTGGAGTATCCCTTACACCAGATTTGACTGCCTGAAAAATATAAGCTTATTGCTATTCTTCTAAAGTGGAAGCACACTCCGACACATGACAGGTGGATACAAGACATTTTATACTGTATTATCTTTATTAAAGATGCTCACTCTGTGGTTTACTCCAAACCTTTCTTGGATTACTTTCTTAAACTATACTGCTCAAAAAAATAATAAAAACACTTTTGTATAATCAAACTGCCTACTTAGGGGTACCCGGAGTAAACCATGCGCGGGAGAACATGCAAACTCCGCAACAGAAGGACACCTTGCCCAGTAATCGAATCCGGACCTTCTTGTTGTGATGCGTCCATGCTAACCCCTTTGCCACCATCATGTCTGTGTTTATTTATATTTAGATATAATTTTAAATTTAATTTTGCCCCTTGAGTTAAAAGTCCATAAAATAGGATTACAATACTTTGCAGTCTTTTTTACTGTAATGTTTCTGCCTATTATTCTGTACTATCAAAAACACCAATAAAAATATTGTACATATGAACAGTCACATAAAGTGCATAGGACACGTGATGCTGGAACAGTGTTTATTGACACTGTGTTTGTTAACAGTGGAACACCCCTTATTTCTAGTGCAGTAATAATATAATATGCATTACATTTAAGATATCTTGTATAATTTCTATATTTAAAGATTGAGATGGCTGTTATTTAGTTAATTATTTTAACAAATAATTAACCCATATATATATATATTATTAGCTATTTACAACACATGATCTGTTCATGAATGTATTTATCATTTGGTTACATCCTTTTTGAATAGACATCACTTCAAGCTTTTGACACTGGCTTCAGTGTCTCTCATTGACTATAATTTACTCTGATTGAAAGGGTTAAGACCTAGTATAGAGACTGGACCTTTTGACCCTTCAGGAGCCACTCATTACCTCCGCATTGTTTTCCAACCGTTTCGAAAGCTTGTCCAGAACATTAGCGCCATTTGTTCTTTTTCCCACGGTGCATCAGCATTTGCCCGGCCCTATTAGAACAGGCTTATCTAAACAATGCTACCAAATATATATAGAGACTCATCATTTTTGCATTCCTGGTCCAGAGAATGACATGAGATTTCTTTGTAGGCCAGAGTGGGTCTTAGGTACCTATATTTAGGTGGCCTAAACAATTGGAAAGGAGAAGCGGTGCCAGGAATGGACTGTTGACATGTATGAAGGCCTGTTGGAGAGTTATCAGATAGCAGCTGTGAGGTTTGACATGGCATCATCACACAGCTGTAATTGCACTCCGGTCTTGTCTCATGGTTACTATAACAACCCCTCAGCTACAGTGTCTAATCATCATTATTGCATTTGGTAATCATTTCTCTTGTTATACACTTCCATTATAGACTAATGGAATACAGCCTTGTAAACATGATATTTTTAACAAATTCAGCTCAATTTTAAAATATTTTTTTTAAATCAAATAAACTAGGGGAGTAGTATCGTAGTGGTTAATGTGTTGGACTGCTAATAGGAAGACCAGCATTCAGCATCACTAAGCTGCCACTCTTGGGCCCCTTAGCAAGACCCTTAACCTCTTATTGCTCATTTACATCAAAGAGATAATTGTAAGTCACTCTGGATAAGTGCTAGAAATGTAAAATATGTACAATACATTCATATAATAGAATAAATCACATATGTGATAGATAATCTTGAATGCATTATTCTGAATTTATAATGAAATTATTCAGTTATTTTCATTTATTTATTTATCTTCTATACTCGCTTATTCCCTAGCTTTGGGTCTTGATGGTTTGCTGAAGCCCATTCCAGCATACATAGGGCTAAAGGCGGGGTACACTTTGGACAGGTCGCCGGTCCATCGTAGGGACACACACAGACGAACAACCACACACACTTAACTCTCACTCCCAGGGACACATTTAGAGTCACCAATAAATCTAATGTACTTGTTTTTGGACTGTGAAAGAATACCGAAGTACCCGTAGTAAACCCACGCAGGCACAGGGAGAACATGCAAACTCTGCACAGAAAGCCACAGGGAATTAAACCCGGGACTTTCTTACTGTGAGGTGACTGTGCAGCCCTTTATTAAGTTTTATTTAACAAAAATAAATGAATCGTTTTTCTTTTTTTTTTTTTATTACTGAGCACTTTAGTCAAGATCTAGATCTTAACCCAGGATAGTGAGAAGAAATACACCATGGATAAGATGCCAGTCTATGCAGGGCATCATGCACTCTTATGCACATTTATTCCAAGAGACAATTATCAGGTCAGCGGAACTGGAATTCTGGAATACTATTGTTTGTTTTTAATATGATTTTGTACAGCTGCTTGGAAACAGTCTGAATTGTTGAAAAGCGCTATATAAATAAAAGTGACTTGACTTGGCAATTTAACATATTTATTCTATCAAAGTTTGCATCTTTGGAGGTCGGAGATACCCAGAGAAGTATTAGGAACTCACACAGTTGTGTGTGCTACATAAAGTTCATCTCTGCTCAGGGGTCATAGGCCAGCTGTCTGAGAAATTTGACCTCAGTGTCCTCGTGTGCCCTGATCAGCATTTAGACCTTACTCAATTACACATTTTACACATTTAAACTTATCTAGTAACCTCAACAATAATATGTTGACAAAGCAAGGGTTTCACAATGTTAAATGCTTTAAGCAAAAACTTGACATGAACCGAAGCTAACTGCATTGAGTCTACATTTCCTCACACAGACACTTGGCAAATTCAAACACAAAGACATGTCCGGACTTGACTGCTTGAACTAGACCTGAAGTAAGGCTTGGAAAGTCCCATCTAAATCAGTGTATGAAACTGTTTCATAACTGTTTCCTTTCTACCTCGGAAAGATGTATGGAATTGTCATACCACCACAGGGCCTTTCCAACCCCACATGCACCATTTTTTTTTCCTTCTTAACTCACTCCATAGCTCAAACTCAATCCTTGTTATGACTTTTGTTCGACTTTTGTTAGGAATTTACTGTCCTCAAAATACACCCACAAGGATAGATTGAAATGCCGTCTTCAGCAGGCAGATAAGATTTAGATGTGACCTACATGGCTTGAAACACAACTCTGCTGGTGCTGCAGGTTACCTGATATTTAGCCTTTACTATGTTCTGACACTATACAATTGACAGCATAATCACATGTTAGATAGATCAGTGAAGGAAGGCTGTGTCTGCCAAGATCTCTATCAAGTAGGCAATTTCAGGATGCCTCCCATCAGGGCTTGAATGCTGTGGGTTAGACTGACTCATAGCATAGACATGTCTGTGTGTCTGTGTGCCCAAGACAACACCCCCACACACCCTGGTAACCATAATACAGCCAACAATACAACTTTCAAAGAAAGTCAGAAGACCTTTAAATTACACCTTATACACTCATAAGATGGCCTTTGACAGTGGATATTGACTGGCTAATTAAAGAAAAAATAGACATGCTGCTAAATCATGCAGCATTTTATATAGTGAATAACAGTTTAAAAGGAAGTGTAAGACTGTAATTACTGTACAAATCCTGGGCCTGTCTGAAATAATATTGAACAAAAAATCATATTGATATACAATGTGATATGTTGATATAAAAATAAGTGTGGTTTATGTTGAACACTGGATCCAATTACTGTGTTGTAAACTAAAAGATAAAGCTGATTTTAAAAAGTTTTCTATTAAACAATAAAATATGTAAACGCACCAGAGACTTGACTAAATTAATAATACTATATTTTTATATGTGTGCATACTAAAAATAATTTAAGAATCATGCTTTTTAAAAAATATACATACAAAATGTGCTGACATTAGATGTGCCGGCATTGTAATTAAATACTAATGCTAAGTGTTATATGACACTAAAAGTGTTTTTACAAAGAATTGTTAATCTGTTATTAATGTGATCATTCATTCATTTATATTCTATACCTGCTTATTACTTAATTTTGTGTCAAAGGGATCTAAGGAAGCCTATCAAAGCTCTCTGTAGGGCAAAAGGCAGGAGGAGTACACCCTGGGCAGGTCACCAGTCCACCACAGGACCATACACACACTCACTGTATGTTTATTTTTTCCATAGAAGTGTATTACTCAAGAAACAAATGTTTGAAATTCCACTTGCCTTGTGGGCAATGGTAGCTCAGTGGTCAACTGAACTACTTGACTACTGGACTACTGATCAGAAGTCTAAAAGTAAGTTTTGCATGGCTTAATCTCTAAATGCTCAGTCAAATAAATTAAATTAGTTTGTAAGTCATTCTGTATCATGGTGTCTGTTAAATGTCGTAAATGAAACTATTGCATACAATCAGTATCAAATGTGACAGCAGAAATAAATCATGATCAAGTTACAGTACACTTATGTAATGTACAATGAAACAATGAAAAATACTTAAAAATAGAAATTCTGTGAAAACAATCTCAAGTTAAACAAATGGGATACGACATCCCAGGTTCAACTTTAAAGCGTCCTTCAGTGTGGAGTTTGCATGTTCCCCCTGTGCTTGCATGGGTTCACTCTAGGCACTCTAGGTACTCCTTACACAGTCCAAAAACATGTACATTAGGTTGATTGGTGATTCTGGATTGCCCAAAAGATTAAGTGCGAGTGTGTGGTGACTTGTCCCGCGATTGACTGGTGACTTGTCCAGTGTGTTTCCCTGCCTTTTGTCCTATGTGCGCTGGGATAGGCTCTAGCAGACCCCTGTAATCTGTGGGTATAAAAGAATGTACAATTCATTTATTCATTTATAAAGAAAATTCACTTATTCATTGATCTTCTATACCCACTTATTCCCTAGCTCAGGGTAACGGGGTCTGCTGAAGCCTATCCCGGCACACATGGAGCGAAAGACAGGGGTACATCCTGGACAGGTTGCCAGTCTGTGATGGTTTTATGTCACGTTTTTCAGACTGTGATGTTCTAATATTATCTGCTATAGACGAAAAAGGATAGCACAATTCTACACTTAGTGAGGACGAGATATTAAAGTAGAGTTTTAAGAGAAACTAAGGTTGTAATGTTGTAATGAGGTATTTTAGGGAATAGCTGAAGGGTGAAGGTCATTTAGAGCCACATTTCCGCCCACGTTCCACCAATGAATTACTCAAATACCCGATAGCACATGTGACGTGCGGGAGGCCGGACAAGGCGCCACCGCTATAAAACACTCCCAGTCTCATTCATTCTCAGTCACAGCCACGCCAAGAAGAAGCTTAGAGACACCACGAAGACAGGAGCCGTTTTATTTATTTATTTTTTTTATTTATTTTAAACCTCTTCTATAAGCCCCGTTATAGCCATTTTGCCACAAAACATGAAAATGACTCCGGTAGATAGCTCCAAGGTGCTGAAGGAGGGCGAGCTGGAGAAGAGAAGCGACAATCTGCTCCAGTTGTGGAAAAGGAAGACGTGCGTTCTCACCACGGACAGCCTGAACATTTACGCCGACACGCAGAAGAAAAGCAAAAGCAAAGAGCTGAAACTGCAGTCGATAAAAAAGGTCGACTGCGTGGAGCGCACCGGCAAGTTCGTCTACTTTACCATCGTCACCACCGACGACAAGGAGATCGACTTCCGGTGCTCGGGCGAGGATAACTGCTGGAATGCGGTGATCACTATGGCGCTGATCGACTTCCAGAACAGGCGAGCAATCCAGGATTTTAAAACGAGACAGGACGCGGAAAGCTCCACTTCGGGACAACAAGAGGCTTTACGCATGGCCCGGGCGCCGTGACACGCTTGTATTCACAGCCCACACACACACTCCGGTGAGTCCGGTTTAATTCATTGAGACATTCCCAGGATGTCGTAATTAATCCAGCTGTTACTCTATCCAGCTGTTATATCTACTACAGTTTTCCTATGAATATTAACCAGCAGTTGGATCTCTGAGTAACCATGGGTACAATCTAAGTCTAGCCTATAATCTGGCATCATCTCTATCCTGTTTCTCTATCAATAATACAATGTCAGAAATAACTAAATGTCAAAAGCCAAATCATGAATTAATTCCCTTTGTTATTTTTCTTTTCAGGAGATGTAGAGAGAGAAAGAGATGTAGATGTAAGCTTGGACCAAAGCGGAGATATTTGCACCATGTCTGAGAAAAAGAGTCGCCTGAAGAGAGGTGCAATATCTAAGCTGGAGCTCTTCAGAAAAAAAAAACTGAACCAATTTCAACAAGCCAGACAGACACTCAAGACTGAACACTCGCACTTGCAAATTCATATAATACGAGGGATTTTGAATTCTCCCTGGATTTTTGTTGTAAATTTGCTTATTTATTTTATTACAAGGAATGTAGTATGCATAAGTCTGTGTTTAAATTATTACCATGTCTTGTTTTTAATGTTAATTTAAATAAATTTTCATAATGCAGCAGTTGGTTTTTGGCAGTGTCATTTTGTCAATCATCTTCATTTCTTTTTTTATTTCCATATCATATATCAGTTTTTTTCTTTACATTTAAACTTTACTTTAAAGCAGCTTAATCATATACAATTTTAAATGGTAATGATGTAAAGAAGTTTAGCCATTTCATAGTCATGGAAAGTCCCTTACTCATTCATGAACCATGTGGCGTCAGACTATACAAGATAAGGACTCAATCGACCTGTTTAATTGCATTGCTACATTGCCTATGATCACAAGATGCTGAAATCCTTTAGAGTATGACACTGGGTGTGAGTCCAATCATACAGCATAATTGTCTTTATGTTATCAGGGTTTATAAGGGGTTTAACAAGCTTTTGCTAATAAACATAACCACGACTATAGGCAATGCTCTGGGACTCACTAAATTATAAATATAATATTGACTATAACATGATGGTTAGTACACTGGAAAACACCTACCTACCTAAGTTATATAATGTCGTTGATATAATAAATGATAAAATACTCATCTTTTAGGTCTCTGTTTCCTTTAAACGTTTTTTAAAAAGTAGTTCCCAGTAATTTATTAGCACATATGGTGAGGTGATTGTGTGTTAGCCCGCTATAGAGAGTGTGTAACTTAGCTTCCTGTGCGTGTGGTGTTACATTGCTGGCAGACGTTTGATGCTGGATCAGGCTACACTGCAGATCAAAGACTATCCTGATCTTAAAAGTAATGCCGTGCTCTGATTGTATCTCCAAATATGTCTCGCTAATTTGTCCTTCATGTCCAGTTCGTCCTCCAAACACTTGACGATGGGGTGAGAAGTTTGGTTTAGCTCCAAAGTCTTTATTGCATCAGCACATGGTTTGTCATCGCAAATAGTGGCTAAAATGCATCCTTCAGATCCACAAGCGCTGTTCAACTAGTCCCACCATCACGATACACTAAACTGACAAAAGTTTGTGATCACCTGACCATCAGAGCCATATGTAGTTCCTCTCGAAACTGTTGCTACAAATATGGAATTAAATGTTTTTGTATGTTGTAGCAATACATTATACCTTCACTGGAACTAAGAGGCTCTAACACTGTTTCAGCATGACACCGACCCTAAGCACAAAGTCCCTGATCTCCATTAACACATGCTGTTATTATTAGAGTGAAAAAACCAAGACTGTTTGGCACAAAGTTTTAATCTTAACATCACTAAACACCTTTAGGATGAACTAAAATGGTAAAGGCATTTAAATGACATTAGTGTTTGATCTCACAAATACTTTTATAGCTAAATAAAGAGAGATATCTCACATTCAAGCTTTAAATTGTAATGGAATATCTTACTAAAAGCGTGAAGCCTAATCTAATAAGGAAATGGGAATAAATCTGAAATAAGATGTTTGAAAACTCATGTGTTTGTGATACTCAGGTGAGCACAAACTTTTGGTAATGTAGGGTAGCAAAATGGTGGAATGAATTTCCCATCACTATCAGAAAAGGAGAGACACTTGACATTTGAATTTATATTTTAAAGTTTCCAACTTTATTAATTCATTAAATCATTCCATCATTCATCTTCTATACCGTTTATTCCCAAGATCTGGGTCACGGGTCTCTGCTGGAGCATATCCCAGCGCACACAGGTTGCCAGTTCACCACAGGTCCAAACACACATAACCACACGCACTTACACTCACTCCTATGGGCAATTTGAAATCACCAATCAACCTAATCAACCTAGCACATGTGTCTGGACTGTGGCAGGAAACCGGAGTACCAGGAGAAAACCCACACAAGCGCGAGGAAAACATGCAAACTACACATAGAAAGACCCGGGAATCAAACCCATGACCTTCTTGCTGTGAGGCCACTGTGCTGGCCAATTTTAATGACGCTCTATTTCAACTCACCAAGAGATGTACGATAAGACTGAATATAACAATGCTGTCTGATTACATTACATACATAAGATACACACGACTGTATGGAACAATGCTGTCTAATTAATGATGTAAAATGTGAGAAAAATAATCAATTTCTAAAGCTGTATGGGTATTTGTATTACAGATTACATGTAATATTGGAGCAGATGCTGCCTTGGAACTTCATTGTCATGGTATGACTTTCATATTTACTATTTCGGTTGGCGGCAAAGGCAATTGGAGAAATGTTTTAAAATTTCAAATGTCTGCAAATATATGACTCCAAGGACAATTGTTGGTGAGAAACAGGGAAGTGTCCGTGTTTGTGTTTGCTAAAGGTTTGGTTGTAAAGGGAAATGTCTTTCTAACCCCATATCTGTTAGATAAGCCTATCCCACAAGGCTACTCTCAGATCCTGGGAGTCATAACGTTATATGTCCTTCTGAATCACCCTTTTATGTTTATGGAAAATAATAAAAAATGTATAACTGTCTTTGTTTCTGAATTTTAAAAAGCAAATTTAAATGTTTACATTAAAACATAAAACAAATGAACTCCAATGCTTATTCCTGGACTGTTTTTAAGTATGAAACTGAACTAAGAATCCTTTGACCCAAAACTTATGTATAGTAAACAGTGGAGTGTTCTGGTTTTGATTTTTCTCTACACAACTTTATGAGTCATCCAGGGGCTTTTAGGGCCTAATAAGCCAGACTGACGTTTTCAGACACCAGCGCTGACGTAGAAACAAGCCTGAATCCACTGTTTCCCAAACAAGCCACAAACACTACCACTTAAAGACTGTCATTTCGACATGACGCTTAGCCGCAACATCCGAGTTAATCGGTTCACAAAGAAAAATGAAGCTATTTAGGCAGCCTGTGTGTGTTTCCTTAGTTGGCTCGTATAGTTATTATGCTGCTAAGACAGACTGCAGCTGTTGTGTCTCACGTAAAAACAGTCTTTAATGTTCATCCATGTATCTTTTTCAGAGCGGGTAGGATATTAAAATTTCTTATGCTTTGAGAGGAATCACAAGAAAAGATCAGGTGACCAAATACCAGTCACACCTAAACACATTCTTTTCTTATGAAAGCATTAAAGTGACACGACAAAATTGTGACACGCATATATGTTGCGTTTGTGGAACAACAAAGCATGGATTGCGTCGATGCCTTACAGCATGTCATATGACCATTCACATTACGTTTTGTGTAATGTGTGTGCGTGTGAGTAGGGCAGGCTATCTCTGAAAAAATACTTTTCTCAGTGCTCTTATACAGTGTTGGAATGAGAAGATACTGTACCTCATGTCTATCAGTGTCTTTATTTCAGCTGAAATTACTGATAGGAATCTAGTGAATGTATTATCTCAGATACTGTTCACTAAACATGAGGAGGGATAGAACCCGTGCTCCACCCAATTAAGAAAAAAAGCATGGGCTCTGAAGAATGAAGCCATCTGCAGCTGTCTATAGAAGTGGTGGGGGAGAAGGAGGGAGAGGAAAGAGGGAGGAAGGAAGCAAAGAGAAAAGCAGATCATGTGAATAGCAAGACATATGTTTAGGGTCAGTGTTAGCTGACAGAGCTGTTCACTGTCTGCTTTGTCTATTCCTGTTCCTGTCTGCTCTGCACAATGGCAGATGGAAAGGTATGGACACAGATGTGGTGGCTGTCATGTCCTTTTGTAAAAGCTATCCCTGTTAATCCCTCTGAGGCATCAGAAAGAAATACACCCACAATTTTCACATTTTCTGCAATGGCTTTATCATATAATAAGCAGAATGAAAAAAAGCCGAAGATGCTAACATCAAAATGTTTTTGTTATCAAGTGCACTAAATATTAGAGTATAAATAATATACAACAAAATAATCCAGCCACAGATCCAGCTACAAAATCAAAGATAAATGTCTGCAATAAGCAGCAGCTGGACTCATTTCCAGAGCATTTTCAATGAGGAAGAAGTCGGGTTAATAGACCTCCAAATCCAATTCACTCCCAGACATAGGCCTCTTTTTTATGTTCCTGACACAACTGTTTTAGATTATAAAGCACTTAAGAAAAAGTGGGCGAAACATAGTCAACAGCCTGATTATAACATGAAATAATCTTAGTCATTCACTTATTTCTTAGTTATGGGTAAATTAATATTTAATATGAAAACATTTTAAAACATATGTAGCGCCTCCCAAGAAAACAAGCAAGCTTTTCTTATTATCATGTAATCATTCCAGTAAAAGTGATTTTTTTTTTTTTGACAATTGAAAAATTTTTAAATAAATAAAAAAAAGTTTTGAGCAGGAGTGATTACATTAAAAAAAACTCTTTCAAATGATGTGATAAAAAAAATCTTGACAAGAGAAAAACTGATCCTAGGGGGCCAGCCCCAATTCTTGGGCCCTATGCAAAGGGGCCCTCATATGCCACTTGTGCCAAGTCAAATGCACCCTTCTTCCACCACTTACTAACTATCTATACACTATATGACCAGCAAACATAATGACATAAGTAGAAAATTTATTCCAGAATTTTTTAAAATCCTGCATCACAGCCTATCATTTCCGTGTGATGTTCTCTTACATCAGCAATGTCACTTCATTGTAAAGGGCCTCTTTTATTCTCAAGTATGCGAAAGGCAAACTTTAACCTTTTTTTCTTACCAGCTATTCTTTCTCGTTTGATAGAGAAGGTTCGGCTGCTTGGTAGAGGGAAGAAAATGACAATTTTATACTTCATTAGTCATTATACTCCCACCATTATGCAGTATTCTAGCTAGTTTTCTGTAAATTAAATAACTATCCAGAAAAATGCTGTACTTGGAACTGGGTTGTTATAGTAGTGTTTAAATGTGTCATATTGTGTGTATCTTTCTAGATATTTTTTATTGTTGAGCATTATATGGGCTCAAAATTTAGAAGCTCCCTTAAGAGGGTTAAACCCATAATTAAAAGAATTAGATCACTGAATGAGTCATTTATTACCTGAGGCACAGTTTGCTTTTTTTAAAAACAATAAACTCTTCCACTTGTTTTTTTTACTAAATTTCTGCTATTTAAAAGCTTCTTATGTTGTATGAGTGCAGCTGAACAATCACATGTTGCGGATGGTCACATGCTGATCTATTTCACAGGCTGGCTGTGTCTGCGAGAAAAGCCTTCCAGTGGAAAGTCCCCAACAGGAGTTTCGTTTATTAAGTACTTGACCTTCTGTCCCTTAAGCACAAACCAGTCTAACAGCTTCCTTTTTCACAGGCAATTAATTCAGCAATTTGTGTTCCTCCATGTGAGCAGAGTGGTGGAAGGCCTTAATTGCTGAATTAGTTCATTATTAAGGCAAAATGGTCTTTTTGAAAGGTCCAGAATATAAGACAGTTTGCAGTATAATAATAATTTCACTATTAAATTCTAAGGGAACCAAGGTAAGAACAGGTATAAATGTACTTTTTTTGTTTGCTGTAATTGGTAGCGTGAAGGGTGGAAAAGCATGGAAAAATAGTGTTATATACATTTACAGCTTTGAGGCCGTTTGCATATTGCATCTTTTGCACGACTAATTTTCATACTTCTAATGAAAAGCCCTTGCAAATAGGTAATGACACGATGGTGACGTGAACAGGTTGTGACCCGACAGTTTTTTCCAGACGTCCTGTGTCTACATGAAAACACCCCAACTTTTCAGACTGTTGCAAATAATGTAACCAGCTTCCGTTCGCCTTTTAGAGGGGTTGCTCAAAATTGTGCTTTTTTTTCTTCATAAAATAATTCTGTAGCAGAGTTAGAGCAAGAGTAGAAATTGCTGAAATTTCTGTGTTGTTATGAAGAGCGCAGCTGATTGTTGCTTAAGCATGGATGATGCTTCAAGGGTTCAGTCAGTGACGATGTAGCCCACTGGTTTCTACACACAATGGTTTATCCATATTCCACACTGTAGTAAAGATAAATAATTAAGAGGCAGGGCAGCCTGGTGGCTCAGTGGTTAGCACTGTTGCCTTACAGTAAAAAGGCCTGGATTTGATTTCCAGGCATGGGCCTTTCTGCATGAAGTTCTCCTTTTGCTTGCTTGGGTTTACTCCAGGTACCCTGGTTTCTTTCAACAGTCCAAAAACATGTACATGTATATTTGGTGATTTAAATTGCCCATAGGAGTGAGTATGTCAAGGACTGGTGACCTGTCCAGGGTGACCCCTCCTGCCTTTTGCCCCCAGAGCTTGGATAAGGTTCAGTGTGACCGCAATTAGGGAATAAGCAGGTATAGTGAATAATTGAATAAATAATGTAAGCAGCAGGGTCTGGAGGTAAATTCTAGACCACATCTGTAATAGATATCCTAGTTTAAAAAAGGTCAGACATGTCCTGTGTGTGGGGGCTGGACATGACTGTAACTGGGTCAACAGCAGTGTTCATAGTACTCAGCTTGGCAGATAGGATCACAGGTTTTTGTAGACCCTGGTGCTTCCCTGGAGGCTAGATTTTTTTAACAATGTAACCCAATACAGGTGTCTAATAGGGAACCATCTGTGCCTGCTCTTTATCAGGATGAAAAAAGCACAGAAAATATGGTTCTTTTTTAAAAACAAATCCATTTATTCCTTAACTGGAAACAATGGATAAAATTTTACTGTTTACAATTATTACTAATCACTCTTTCACACAGGATGCCTCTGCCCTACTTTGGTTCTCATAGGTTTAATCCAAGTCTTTGTTTGCAGGGCTTGGGTTTTTGTGCATATCACATGTGTTTAAGGGGTGGAAGAATGGGTGTGTCACACTATGTTTGAGTCAATGAAGCCCTTTTCAAAGGCTGGACGCTTAACTTTAAGGTCAAGTGGAATCCAGAGGAAATTTTAGAGACTGGGATAGACAGTAATAGAGCATGGCAAAAACATCATCAAAAGCAGAACTGAGTGCGTTAAGGTGGAAAAAATCTAAATCTGAACATTTATCAATATATACACTGAAAAACTAAAGAGAACACTAAAATAACACATTCTAGATGTGAATGAATGAAATATTTGTATTAAATTCGTTCTTTACATAGTCGAATGTCTTGACAACAAAATCACACAAAAATTATTAATGAAAACCAAATTTTTTAACCCATGTAGGTCTGAATTTGAACTCACACTTAACATTTAAGTGAAAAAAAACACTGCAGGCTGATTCAACTTTGATATAATGTCCTTGAAACAAGTCAAAATGAAGCTCAGTAGTGTGTGTGGCCTCCACATGCCTTTGTGACCTCCCTACAATGCCCACGGGCATGCTCCTGATGTCATGGCAGATGATCCCTTTCCAGACCTGGACTAAAGCATCCGCCAACTCCTTGACAGTCTGTGGTGCATGGAGCGTGACATGATTTCCCAGATGTGCTCAATTAGATTCAGGTCTGGGGAATGGGCGTCAGTCCATAGCATAAATGCTTTCGTCTTGCAGGAACTGCTGACACACTTTAGCTGCATGAGGTCTAGCATTGTCTTGCATTAGGAGGAACCCAGGGGCAACCGCACTGGCATATGGTCTTACAAGGGGTCTGAGGATCTCATCTCAGTACCTAATGGGATTCAAGCTACCTCTGGTAAGAACATGGAGTGCTGTGCGGCCCTGCCAAACCGGTCACGCCGAAGGATGTTGCAGGCAGCAGAACGTTCTCCACGGCGTCTCCAGACATCATGTCTGTCACATGTGAACCTGCTTTGCATCTGTGCAAATGCCAAACATCCTACATGGTGTTGGGCTGAAAGCTCAACCCCCACCAGTGAACACGATGTGTTCTAGAGGTGTAAGGGTCAAAACTGAAACACATCTGCTGTCACATCTGTAGGGTTATTACTTCTACATATGCATGGAAGTGAAGCCTGCTAAAAGGTTTGACAAGCTCAAGCAAAAACTAAAAACTCCAAACTCTGAAAATCCAACCTAATTTACAAAACCACACAATCATCTCCAAACAATAGTCATTCATTTATTTTTCAGTGATTAAAAGCATTTGTACAATTACTACAGGATTTTCTGTATTTTGAAATAATAACTCTTTATTATTAGTAATAAGGCAATCTCTCAAAACATACATATAAGGAAAGTCATTTTGGCAGCACTGTCAGTACTTGTCAGGCTATCTAGAATGCAATAAATCCAAATTCTTAAAGATATGTGATAAATGATAGAATATTTATTGCTCTTAGCTATATATCAAAACCATATTTCTGAAAAGATGTAAGAGTAAAACATAAGTGGTTTCTTCCATCAGTCATATTAGACAGGCAATAGAAATCCTGCCAAAACGTTACATCTGTTTTGGTATTACATAAGACAAAATGAAATAATGTATTATAATTTTTAAATGTATGTAAAAAGTTTCTGGATTAAAAAAACACATTAAGGCTTTAAATACTGTTATCAATTTTTTAGCATAAAATAAATTCTGATCTATTTAACTTACTGTATTGAATCAATTACATTAGCGCATCTATGTATGAAGGTGTACAGAAAGTATGCATGACTTGTGGATGACAGAAAACACATATAGGCTCACAGAGAAGCTAGATAATACAGGCTCAGTGCGGCCTGGTTAAGTCCATTTCCAGCTAAATGGATACACAATGAATGCTTTGTAACCAAGTCATTACACAACCTCGCCTTGTACAAAAGCAGGAAGAATCCCAGTTAGTGTTGTAATTATTGGTGGATAATTTTTATGCCTGCTGATTCAGTTGGATTTGGATTAAGTGGCATGATATTCTAATAATGTAACACTATGTTAAATGATTTTTTATTGCAGACAGACATTTGACAGACATTTGACAGACAGACAGACAGATAGATAGATAGATAGATAGATAGATAGATAGATAGATAGATAGATCTTTTCTGAGTGCACACATCCTGTCCATATGCCAGTATCTGCTCAGACTAAGTCTATTCTTCTTCACTGCCGCATTTAACCCCCCCTTTTCCCTCTGTCTATACAAGCAGGTTATACATTTGTCATAAGTACATACATGTCCATAGAAAACCGCTCAGCTGTGCTGCCATTCCACAGGACCTTCTCGTTTATCATGGCCACGACAGCTGGTCATGACAACAACTGCTGGCAGACACAGCACGGGTAAAAAGGGGAGAAATACAGAAATCTAAAACGAAGGAAATTAAATACAAATAACATTTACATTTTTGGCATTTGGCATACTCCCTTATGCAAAGTGCCCTTACATTCATCTCATTTAAATGAAAGGAAAAGGGGTGGCTTTGTGGTTAAGATGTGGGACTGATACCGGAAAGACCAGGGTTGTATTTCCAGCCCCACCAAGCCACCACTGTGGCCCACTGTTATATGAAAAAAGTTGTATTGAAAAAGGATAAATGTAAGGCGCTCTGAAAAAAGGCATCTGTCAAATGGTGGAGATATAAATATAAATAAATATATTTACCTAAGTGGTTGAGGTTTAAGGGTCTTGCTCAGGGACCCACCAGAGGCCCAGCAGTGGTAACTAGAAAGTATTTGGAACTCAACCTATGATTGATTGGTCAACAGTCTAATACCCTAAACACTGCGTTACAACTTCTCTACTGTCTGCTGTTGCCTATCCCAGCGCATATAGACAAACAATCACACACACACTCACACCTATGGGCAAATCAGAATCATCAATCAACCTAATGTACATGTTTTGGGACTGTGGGAGGAACCAGGAGTACCCAGAGTAAACCCATAAAGCTCAGGAAGGACATGCAAACTCCACACAAAAACCCTTGCTCTGGATTCAAACACAGGACCTTGCTGTAAGGGCACCGAGCTAACCACCACGACACCCTGCCGCCTTACAACTTAAAATAATTCATTACATTTTCTCTAACTGCTAATGTTATTGGTTCAAATAACATACAGCATGCTGCTTACTGGCCACTTAGCTAGAACCAGCTATATGTAAAGTTACCCCGATTTACAGTAAATTGTCCTAAATAAGGAATTTTGTAAAAATCCCTTGAGAAATAAAAAAGTAACACAATGTGCACTCTGATGGGTGTGTGAGGACAATGTAGCTCTGCGTTTCTTCAAGCTAACACAAGAATTTTGGCTTTTTGGGAGTGTCCCCATTTTTAATTAATTAAGATGCACGTTTGTACATCACAATTAGAAAGTAAGTGCAATAAAACTGTATGCAATACCTTTATATTTATTTATTACCACCTACATACTAGTGCATTCCTGCATCCTATTCTATACTGTTTTATTATCTATAGCACAGCTATACACAACTGCACAAACGATCTAATACATTTTTTTGCTATTTATATTTCTATTTTGTCTCTTTTTAATTTTCTATTACTGTATTTTTTATTATCCATAAATAAATTCTAATACATTTCTTTTTGATTCTAATAATCCACATCCTACTTTTGAAGCCGTAATTACGAGTATTATGTCATTCACATGCTTTGTTGCCAAGCTCTTTAACACATATTGTTAAAGGCATGGCAGCATTTTGTAGTGTAGAGCATTAACCTGGATTGCATAATATTCCATTTAAATAAAGATCTCATGTCTAATTGTTGCCACCCAGGACATATACTGTTCCTGTTTATACAATACACATGCGCAGCTTCAGAAAGCATGTTCTGAAAAGAATATACAGTGAAATACAGTTACCGGGTTAGAAGCAGCTTTAGGTGTGTCATGTTTTTGTTTTAGTCCTGTGTGTGTTTTGCAGCTGTGTATATGTGTCTATCTGGCTAGTGTTTATATCTCCTAATGTAGAAAGAAATGAGCTCTGTAACAAGACCTGACAAGCACAGCACAGCTCTAGTCACGCTCAGCCCTGCAGATTGCACACACTGTCATCAAGACAGGTCAGAGCAGTGGGCTGAACGTAGGTGGGCACACAGACCCAGAGGACTGATATGGTGTGTTTTAGCCTTTCTTTTTCCTTAAGGGCTGGTTTGAAGTGAGCAGGGCTGACAGATTACTTTGACTCAGGCCCTGGAGCCAGGATCAAACATTAAGCAGACATGTGTGCCAGATTTTGGATGAGGAATTGAGACAGTTCAGATAGATGCAGGTGTCTCAGAAGGCCACATAGTCACACTTCACCATGACCTTATCACAGAGAGGAGAAAACCCACTCAATAAAGTACAGCTTTAATGTAAGCACTTCATCATACATGCGGCTTTCTTTAAAGACACACATGTGGTTGTTAAGGATACAATCAGACTGCTAAATAAACCCTTTATTTTCTAACACACTTTGAAGTGGATTGAGTAAAGTGTGGTCAGTTAATAATTAACACTTACTAACCTTAATTACACAGGTCATTGAACCAGAATATAAAGTGTGTAAAGTTTTATCCAGAATATAAGCAAACAGATTTACTTAGCAAATATTCCACCATGAATGTACTAGTGACTCAATATCCTGAATATATAATAATTATGTTTTTTTTCCTATCTTGACTATTTATAATTATCGGGCAGATTGATAATAACCCTAATCATGATAATATTGCCACATAGTTAATTTGATATATTAATCGTTTAACAAAACATTCACATTAAGTAATGATATCCAATTCATCAATTAAAAGAATTCTGGTTATTTTATCTAAAATAGATAGCTTCTAGTTGTAATCAAGAAGTGAGAGTGTCACAGGCAGACCTCTAAGAAAAGAAGGAGTAATAAGGATAATAGTGCAAATAGTTGTTAGTTTAACATAACATCTCATTCAAAAATCTTTGAGAACTTTACTTAAAAACAAAGAGGCTGGAATGTTTTTTTAAATTCCTTCCTACTGAATGACAGTATTGCAAGTTTCACTACACTTTTCCAATCTGGGAAATTCAGGAGAATCTAAGATACAGCAAAAGTAGCCTACTACTATTAGCAAAGTTTTTATTTTTTAAAAATGCTCTTTTTCTCTTAAATCATCTTCAGGCTGCGGATCACAGGTTTTACAATGTGGAAACACTTAAAATTCTCTATGATTGTGATTGACTCTAAATTGCCTATAGTAGTGAACGTGAGAGTGTGGTTGTCTGTATGTGGCCATGTGATGGACTGGCAACCTCTCCAGGGTGTACCCCCTGACCCCAGTGAGCCTGGATTAGGGAATTATATAGATATTACATTGTATAGAAGATGAATAAATAAATAACGTAACGAACACTTACTAATCCAGTGTAGCGTGTATGGACCTTACTGCACTTGATCAATAAAAAAAGATTTGCTACCATCGAGCTACTGAGATTTATTAAAACTATTAGCGTCGTTATAACTCAACCCAGCTGAGACATTAGAATGGAAATTTGGTCCAGTGTCTCTAAAAATCGATACTAAACAGCAACTTATGCTTACATATCCCTAAAAGTGTCATGTTATTTTACTCTCGATTTTAAGCAAACAGGATTAAATCAAAGTCAAGACTAAGTAATTTAATCTTCACCCAAGAGGCTAATCAGAAAGCAAACACGGAGAACCCCCTTTCCAGGAAACTATGCCACCACGCCGCCCTATTCAGTATTATGAGCTTGATTAATTTACAAGTGTTAAAAATACAAAGTTAGGTCTACAATTTGAATAGTGTCCGTATTGTAAGGAACAAGAATATTACTAAAAGTTACATTTATAAATAAATTACCACAATGTGTACTCCAGCAAGCTGGTTTAAATTGATTGAAGTGTAATGGCGGTAGTACACAGCCAATGGGTAATAAACACACCGCATGCCTATGGTCTCTGTGGACATGCTGAATGTGTACTGACTGAGTATGAAAGAAACAGTGACTGTTGCGTGCTGCAAGAGTGTGTGTGTGTGTGTGTGTAAGAGAGAGAACTCCTGCATGTCTAGGCAAGTTTTCCTCACGTCTGTGTCTCACGGCGGCACTAAAAAGCCTCTAGAATAGCTGTAATTACTGGGCAAACATCCGCGCAAGGAGCCCAACCCTGTTCATTCAGACACACCTTAGTTTGCCCTCAGTTGCTCACAGATAATAAGAGGGAAAGGTGAACATTCTCAAATGACTTCTTTAAAGAAAGGATTTACAGGAATATCTTCTGACTTAGGCGCTTTTCAAATCAGATTCTGAAGGAATATAAAGTTCAAAGGAAGTTACTTACTTTCACTTAAAAAAAATCTTGGCTTGCTTGTCAGTGTAGTTTACTTGTTTTTGTTACACACATTACATTTTTAGCATTTAGAAGATCTTTTATCCGGAATGACTAATAAATAGCTGATTTTTTATGTAGCCAAGCTGTCGAATATTCATGAGTCAGCTGTTCTAAACTTCTTTAAAGAAAAGATTTACAGGAATATTTTCTGACTTAGGCGCTTTTCAAATCAGATAATGAAGGAATATAAAGTAGCGAATGTAGTGAATGTGTGATTTCTCAAGATTTATGCTAATTATTTAATATATTTCTAATCAAATAAGAGTGTAAATATTTTGTTAATAATGATAACAGTAGGGCGGCGTGGTGGCGTAGTGGTTAGTACGGTCGCCTCACAACAAGACGAGTTTGCATGGGTTTCCTCCGGGTACTCTGGTTTCCTCCCACAATCTCAAAACATGTGGATTAGGTTGAGGAGTGAGTGTGTGAGTGTGTGTCTGTGGCCCTACAATGAATTGGCAACCTGTCCATGGTGTACTCCCTGCCTCTCGCCCAATGTGCGCTGGGATAGGCCCCAGCTGATCATCATGACCTCGAGTTCGGGAATAATCAGGTATAGAAGCTGAAGGTGCCGTGGTGTACTGTGAGGTTAAAATGGTCCTCCAAGATCAGTTCCAGCTCGAATACTTTCTGGCCCTACACCTCTTTCATCTCTCAATCTCAATCTAAATAAAGGCAAAAAACCCAAAAACATATCTTTTAATTTTTTTTAAATAAGCAGGCTAGTATCTTCTGAAATTCACTTTCTTTTACTTAATCCTCCAACTAATTTAACTGCTTGGAATTAGAGCCTTGACCCCTGCTTTGAATAAGTAACAGATTAATTATGGCTTCACTTTTGTAATGATTAAGATGACATATAAACTAACTCAAGCATATCAACACGGATGTGAAATTTTGAGCTTGCTAATCAAGAAAGTTGCTGACGGCAGCTTCAACTATAATATTTAAACTTTGATGTCATTTATTAAAATTTCATTTCATTTCATCTTCTTTACCCGCTTATTCCCGAATCCGGGGTCACG
>JAOTQW010000008.1:4139388-4155081 GCA_026260075.1 Sisor rabdophorus
CACCAATCAACCTAATGCACATGTTTTTGGACCCGGAGGAAACCCACGCAAGCGCGGGAAGAACGTGCAAACTCCGCACAGAAAGACCCCAAGCCCGGGATTCGAACCCAGCACCTTCGTGTTGTGAGGCGATGGTGCTAACCACCTCGCCGCCCCCTACCCTATTATTCTACCCTCAAAATGGCAGCGTGCCTACAGTGACGTCACAAAAAAGGACGCACTTTCTAGAAAACGAATCAAAAATGTACACAATCTGTCTCGGCTATTTTCTAACAGACAGAAGTAAAGGAGAGGTAAATATAAAAAATAAAAATAAGGCAACAAGTTTATGCAACCTTTGTCATTGGCGTGACAAAATGTAATACACCCAATCAAACGTTTTAAATAGATTTCACTTGGATACACAGGATCTATAAGATCTCAAAACTAGACATGGTCTCAAAGGTTCCCAGACGGGTAGAACCCGTAGACATTATTTACATAACCTTCACCTAACATACATTTGTATACACGACATATGCAGATGGTCACATGCACTGAAATGTATCTGTCAAACCAAGTTAAAATAAATTTAGGCGGAAGACAGTCTAACCATATGACTTTGATGGAGAAATAATAAATAATCCAAGTGTATTATAATAATAGACAGAATATGACAGCAGTACACGGATCCGTAACGTTAGCGGATCCTGTCATACCGACAAGTAGCAACGTGGCTGCAGCAGCGGTCCAACAACCTAAACTTACTGACACTTTTAATGTTACTGATCTGAATGATGATATAATAATAAAGCAATATAATTTAACAACAAAACAAATGTAGCAGAGAAGCCCAGCTAAAAATGTCTACGAAACTGTTGCCTAAAATGCGCCAACGTCACAGTTTTTTTTAAAGGGGTCTCGGTGTTAGCATGGTTACCTACTGTTTATTATTATTTTTTATGCGACATGAATTAAGGATAAAACTTACCTTTATCTTGTCGTCCACGTCGAGACTGATATTGCAACTTCGTCCGTTGTAAACGGAAAAACGGAGCTTAGCAAGCTAGCCGACTAGCTAACATGGTATCCAAAAGACTCCATCACCCCACATTACGTCTCACTTTATTCACTCAATAACACGTTTTAGCCCGTTTTCAACCGCTCGAAACGCTTAGATCACGTAATAATAAAAAAAGAAACCTTATACTAACAGGTACAACGCTAGTCTTAAATAAAACGAGGTGTTAAAACGAGAGTCCACCCGTGATGTCCAGGGAGGAATTGGCCACCCAGCAGTCAAATAAGAGCTAAAAACAAACCTGACCTAAAGCGTTAAAAAAAAACGAGACTCGTTTTGAACCTACACCACGCAACGCTGTACTTTTCGTGCAGAGAAATACATTAAAGCGGTGATGAAGGCGTTATGAAGTTAGGCAGCAATGTAGCGGTTCAGGAATAAAGCATCCAGCTGCTGCCGCACACAGCTGTTACACAGCGAACACAGGAAATACCATCGGAGTCAGCAAAGAGCTACACGAATCACACGGCGTTCACATAAACCCGGACTGGATCTTCAAGCGGATCCGGATTCACTTCGGATCCTTAACCTCTCCCCGCTGTATGGCTCTGTTTACGTTACGTCACACCGCTGAAAATGTACGTAAATGGATGTCACACACACTTCACACACCCTTTTTTGTGTTGGAGCAGCGTAAAAACCAATTTTGTTACCCCTCACATGAACAAAAACACGCTTGCTATTGTTTCAGACATCACTTTTGTATAATTAGGCCTATGATGAAGGTCTAGGCGTTGTCAATCAACAATCGAGGGCGTGGCTTTGGTCCGTGTGAAAATAACTGGGGGGCGCCGCACGTTTTTTTTTCATCGTAAGTGCGCCCTCGTGTGGTTATCGTGCGCTCTTACATCCATATATCAAGAAAAAAAATATTTGCCAGGATTAGCTGTTGAGTCTGTAATAAACTGTTATTTAATTTTTGTTTGTTATTTATTATATGTTGTGTTATGTTATAACAAAGTTATCTACATATTTGTGAGGTCTGTGTTTGTGTGTGTGAATGGGGGGGGCTTAGGTTAATAAGGTGAGAGCCTTTGCTGGCCTTGAATAAAAGTCAGTCTTGATCAAGTAAATAGAAAGTCTAATTATCCTGGATTTGTTCATAAAAAAAACAAAGAGTTTTATGCAAGTAATGGCCCTTAAAGTGGGGCAAGGAGTCAACAACTGCAAACTGTCATATCCACATTAGGATACCAACAAAAAAACAGTTTCATGTAATAACAAATTGTTACACTGCAGAAACCTGATGCCAGTTAGGTGTTGGGCTACCAATTTTACCCACCTCACAACAAGAAAGACCTGGGTTAGAATCCCGGGCACGGTGTTCTTCTGTGCAGAGTTTGCGTAGGTCTCCTTCGCGTACTTCAGTTTCCTCCCACAGTCCAAAAACATGTACATTAGATTAATTGGTGACTCTAAATTGCCCAAAAGAGTAAATGTGAGTGCGTGGTTGTCTGTCCAGGGTGTAGTCTATCGACCTATGTGCACTGCCCCCAGGACCCTGAGTTCGGGAATAAGCGGGTATAAAAGATGAATGAATGAATGAATGTAAATGTACCGGGAAGACAAACAACCAAAAAAAAACTGTCCCAAAAACATTTCCTTACTTGGTGTTCAGATTATATTGGAGATAAACACTGTCTATCACCATAATCTTCCACTGGGACTGTATTTACTTTGGTTGAGATCTGGTGTCTTATCTTATACCTATTATAAACTTGTTTGTAACCGCATAACACAGGCAAGCTTACTGTACAAAAGCTGCATTATTTTTAGTGCATTACTCATACACTCGCCCACTTTTCAACTTTATAATGACAAATGGCTCATCTGACACTGTATACTATTGCCTATGTTTTCTGCAACGCTTTCTCTTTCTTTTCATTGTTTTTCCCATTTTATGACTGGTCAATGCACTGAAGTCCAGTTATATATTGTAGCTGTCAGACCGTGCATTGACCGTCTTAGTCATTCAAAACTGTTACTTTTTACTTATTTAACTTGTGCTCTATAATGTGACACATTTCCTATGGCTCTAAATTTAATTGTCAGCTTGGTCAATGTCCTACAGAATACTAGCCACCTCAACAGTTTTTGTGTCACTGCACTGGCAGTATGTTAATGCAAATTGGAGAAAAGCGCTTGATCTGCTCAGAATTTTATACATGCCACAACAAGGATGCTACCTGCTTAATTGTTTAAAGCGCTACTTTTGGTACCTCATTATGTTAATTAATTGTATATTATTTGTCACCTGCTTGTATGTGGTACATGTATATATTGTGGGAGTTGTACTCGGTGTTCCAGTCCATCCGAAAGGTGTTGAGTGGCGGTAAGATCATAACTTTGTGCTGAACACTGGTGCTTTTCTTACTCTAATAATAACGCAGCATGTGATAATGGAGCACAGGGACTTTGTGCTTAGAGTCATTGTCATGCTGGAACAGTGTTGAAGTCTCTTAGTTCCAGTGAAGGAATAATGTAATGCTACAACATACTAAATCATTCTGGGCAAATACTTTTAGCAACAGTTTGAACAGGAACATATAGATTTTATGGTCAGGGGACCACAAACTTCTGGCTATATAGTGTATTGTAATTTCACTATACTGTCTAGTTTTAGGAATATAGGCTTAGGTCCACAATGCCTCAGTGATGAAAACAGTCTCATCTTTCAATTATCTTTGTAAAAAACATGATGCTCTGTTAACCCAGTTTTCCCTTTTTTGCATTTATTGACAACTACATTTGTGATATAAATATATAAAATAAGTATAGAATAAGTCTGCAACAATTATCATAGGAATTTAAATCTCTTCTTGAAGAGAAATGTTTTTTAATGTAAATGCACTTTTAAATAAACATTTAAGAAAAAACACTATCTGTATTTCTAGATTTACATTTTTTTTAAATTCAAGGATCAAAATATCTGGTAGAAATAGAAAAAAATAAACTATTATAAAAATGATCTAAAAAGTATGATTTAGATAAAACAAAGTTTCAATGTAAATAGTTTTAACATTTCACATTATAAAAACTAAGCATACTATAAAAAAGCTACGATTTAATAAATCTTATTACAAGCTACATTGTCATACAACAAAATATTGCACATACCTGATTTAACCTTAAGACAGTAAAGAGCATTTATCCAGCATAGACTGCAGAAATTTATATAAAACTTAAATAATTAATAAAAAGAACAATACCCTACAGTACCTATGTATCACGATTCCTGTAAAAGACTGTCATTAAAGTTTGATTCTTTAGTAACAAAAAAAATGTCTTTCTACACTAATTTATTATACATCTTTATCAATACAAACTTGTGTCTATACAAATCTGTGAAGTCTAAAACTCCAGCTGAACATGACAGTAAAATACACACATGTACAGTGTGCAGATTAGTGCATGCTTAAAAGTACAGTAGGTGATTGTGCTCTGCTTCTGGTTAAAAGTCTCTTCACATGCTTATCACGATCATTAAGTTTAAGTGGTTCTAGATGCATTTATATGTATTTATATATTCTGTGCAAGACCAAGAAATATACATCCAATCAAAATTTTTGCTTTTAAAATTTTAATTGCCTTTTCTACCAGTCTGCATGTGTATACCTCTGCACACCCTGACAGTATAGGACAGGATATGTCATCACTACGATCATGTACAGTTTGCTGTGCAGAAGATAAAATGCAGGCAAACAATAACCTGACCTTTCTTCTCTTTTACAGATATCAAGTATCTAAAAAAAGTCTTTAAAATGGCTTACTGTAAAAAAGGTAAATTTTTCCATGCTGCAGTAGTTTCTTTAAACAGGTGATGTGGATTGGATATGATGTGATTGGATATTGGTGTGTTTTAATAGTGATGCAGTTATGTGCTTCGTCGATGTCTACATTACAGCATCACTGGCTAACCAACTAAAAACTTGCTGTACCTAACTAAATTTGTAAAATGTTTGCTGTTCTAGTAATATTATTAACTATATAATAAAGTTTTCTCACTGGTAAATGACACATGATGTATTGTTGTGATGTTGACTCTGATCGTCTAGTCTGTGCACGTTTATTAGTTCAGGAGACATGGCTTTGGACAGCAATTTGCAGAGAGACATCTGCTGTCAGTGCTACCAGACATTTCCAAAGACATCCTACTGCACCTTAATTTTTTTAGCTACTAAAGTGCCCACCTTGTGTTTATGATGAAATAATAATAATCTAAATTCTAAGCCATTTCAGGCAGATTAATTCTACGGCAATCAAAGGCTACAATCATAGTAATACCCTTTTAACAAAGTTTTTTTTTTCATTATAAAATAACCAATAACACTATTTAAATGCATGATGGCTTGCAGACATTGCACACACGTCCTAATAAAAAATTATACAATATACAAAAGGTTTGGTCAAATATTTTAGCTGAAGACATTTGCTGCCAAAGTGTACCATAAAAAATTATCTTAAGACCAGCATACTTACCCTTAGAATATACCCTTACACTTTAAAGCCTGTCACAAATAATATGCCAAATGTCCAGTGTGATTTACCAATAATGTCATATATAGCCTAGATATATTTTCTGAATTCTTTTAAAAGTAATAATGTAGAAAAAATAGTACTGTCTTACAGTCTGGGGTATCAAAAAAATAAGAATTTAAGTTAAAGCATACTTCATAAAACTATTTGTCAGTGAACAGCAATATTTTTTAAAAATTATAATGGCTCATGCATATTTTACAAAATCCTACAAAATGTCCCTAACGTTCTGTGATTCCAAGTGTCACCTGAAATCCATTTATGCCTTCCCTTTTTTGTGTTGTACGTTTTCATAGATAGAGAATGCTGCTGTGTTCTGGTAAATTAGATCCACATTGGTGCCCATTCTGGATTTGATTATGTCCGAAGCACACTGATTTAGAAACACATATTGGTCCTGTGGATACATACAAATACATAAAAAAATACATAAAATATAATATATATAAAATTATCAATTATATCATGATCACAAAGTTTATGTCAAAGTTTATAAACTATGACTATAATCTCTGGCCTATATAGTATGTATGTATGCTGCGTGGGTAGTCTTTTTTGAGTCATACCTCAGTCTGAACCATTAGAGGTCTGTGCATACGCATGTCATAGATAATTCCAAAAATGTCTACCATGCTTTCCCTCTCAATCTGAAAGATCAGGTGATCCACAGCAATGAAAGTCCCAGTCCTTCCTACGCCAGCACTGGAAAACAAAAATGTGATGAGTTTTAACTGCAGAATACAGCAAAATTCAGCTTACTCAGTTGAGGGCTAATTTACAGATACTAGTTAAAGTGATTTATTAAGTTCACTATTCAACTTGTATTAAAGCACTATTCTTCTATTTGATTTTGTCAGTCCATCGCAGGGTCACACATAGACGTACAACCATACACAGTCACATTCAATCCCGTGGGGAAATTAGAATCACCAATCAACCTAATATACATTAGTTTTTTGGACTGTGGAAAAGCACAGAACATCGGACCCTGGACCTTAGTGCTATGAGGCAAACATAGCACTTTTCCCCTTTTAGAGAAAATAGTTTTTGGTTTTTTCTTTAGCTCATCATTGTTTATAAAGTCAAGTTGGATCCTTAATGTATTGTAATTAAAAAATCTCTTTCAAAACTGCTTTTGAGCATACCTGCAATGCACAACGGCAGGAGCGTTGCCAGAAAAGCTGTCCATGTGCTCTCTGACCAAGTGTCGGAAGTTAATAAGAACCTCCGTGGTCTCTGGAACACCATGATCAGGCCAAGCCGTGAAATGGAACTGACGAACATTCCGCGTCTCAGCTGTTTTCACCTAAGGGAATACCTAACTTTACTTAATAGCTCTTGCTAACTTAATGATGTCTGTTGGTTGACTCGAGTCTTCTTCATTTATAATAATTAATTATAAAAAGTGAGGAAAAAGTACAAAAATTTAAAATCACAATTCATATTATTCTATAATATTTATATCATTCTTATTATCTTTAAATGTAATAGTGGTGTCAGATGATCATTCCTAGATGGCCAAAGCCCTGCAGAGTTTCAACCTTAATTTAAATCAAACATGGATTTTTTCAAAGAACCTAAAAGAGATGATTAGTTGGTTTCTGTGCTATCAATTAACACTTATTTACACAATTAAATCTGTAATGTGGTGGCCCTTCAAGAGTTTGACACCTGAGGTGAAAAGACTATTTAGTAAAGAACACACATCAACTGCAAAATAGCCAGCAAAATTACACCAATATGTCTCTTTAACAGATTACAAAATTATGAGACTAGACCACCAGAGACAAATTATTGCCGTATCATAACTTTTTAGCCATGCAGCCCAAACGATTCTTTTCTTTGAACTGTTACTGTATAGTTTTATGCAATGGATAACTACACAGATATAGATGTTTCTAATGTTCTAAGGTTTTTTTCCTAATGTTTCAATGAAAAATGAAAAAATTCTTAAGAAGCACAACTCAATAAAGTTGTGCACAACTCAATAAATTCTATAAATTCTCAATAAACCTGAAAACACTAAAATAAATGTCTCCTTATTTTCATTAATTATTTGTAAAAAAGAAAAACATTTAAAATAAAACCAGTTGCTAGTAGAGCAAAGTAATCTCACATTCTTAATGGTGAAGTCCCTTATTGTCCAGTCTTCCAATTCAATTTCTGATGCTGTTGTCACAAGGATATTGTTGTACAGCTTGGATTCTGGAGGCCAGTATTTCTCACACTTTACCTATAAAAGAACATGAAATTGTAACCAAAATACTTCATATCTTTATTTTATTTCTATGCCCAAACTTTTATTCAGATCTTACTGCTTAATAAAGAGTAGAAAAAAATAGGAATACACTAACTGGAACTGAAAGCCTTGGTCAACTGAACCATTGGATCTGCTCTACAGTTACAGTATTGCTAACTACATAACTAATATCCTATAAGCATCATGTTATATTACACTGTACATTAATTGCATCTTTTTTTTCCAAGTTTTTTTCTTTACACCACTAAGAAGATTTTTCAATTTTTTTGTAAAATTTACAGTGAAGTACTAAACTTACACGTCCTTGCTCATAGCATTTGGTAAGCATGACTAAGGTGTGTACATGCTTTTCCCAAATCATTCTCCAAAACTCAGTTACAGTAGCTGGCAGTGGGCCCTGAGCTGCTATGTACTCTTTCTTCGAGTTGTAACCCTGAAAACAAAATGTTTTATAATATTGTATTTTGATATACACATCATCTATTTAAGACAAATATATAGATTTATAATTTTACTTACTTCAAATAATAGATGCTTTACATTTACACTTACTTGTATTTGCTTGCTATGTACAATAAAATGCATGTCAACTTACTGAAATATAGTTTGCGTTGATGTAGTCATCAAATGGGCTACCATGCAGTGACAATTTCACTCTTGAAGAGTCATCTGAAATAATCATGCTAATATTATAAATAATAGTAAAGTAATAAAAAATTTGCAGCTTTTCATAACATTTTAATTTCTAGCAAACTATTACACTTATCAGTGCTGCCTAAACAACTAGTTATATTCATTCATTCATCTTCTATAGCCTATTCATCTTCTTCCCTAATTCACCAGAGTACACCCTGGACAGGTTGCCAGTCCATCACAGGGCCACATACACCCACATTCACTTCTATGGGCAATTTAGAGTAACCAATAAGTACATGTTTGGACTGTGGGAGAAAAAGAAAGACTCTGTGCCCAGGAATCAAACACAAGAACTTCTTGTTGTGAGTCGACAGTCCACTAACCACAGCGCCACCATGCCGCCCTACTAGTAAGAATTTATTTTTAAGACACCAAAAGTTTAAACTTACAAGGTAGTACATTATTGTAGCGATTCTTCGTCTTATTTTCCAGAGCAAGGGCACTATTCTTGGTCTGAGCTGTTCCAACAATTTTAAGATCCTACAAACAGAAATAAGATATAAAAGGAATCATCTTGTCCCCCAAAGTTGCATATCTAAACAAAATATTAAAATATATATTAAAATGAAATGAAATTTTATACTATGATTTATAGTATGTAAAGTGTTTTTACACCTCATATTGTTCAGCAAAACCGCAATTGGAATCCAGTTGTTGCTTTTTGTAATAAGCCTCGAAGTCCTCCACCCTCACAGGAATGCTTCTACAAATTACAGAACCGTGAAAGCAATTATACCAGTGGCACTAATTAACTTACAAATGCCTGGGACAATTCAAGTGTTATAAAAGTATTACTTACATTTTAGTTCTGAGTAAAAAAAACAGAAAAACATTGTTAGATATATTTTATATAGTTATTCTTTATGTAATTTTATGAATTAATTAGGCAATTAACATTTATTTATATAGCAATATTTATATATTGTCGACCAAACTGTTTTAAATGTCTTTACACATATATCCATGTTTAATGAGAGTAGAGATTAGCAGTGATTTAAAACAGTCATGATATTCAGATGGTCTAATAAACAATAGGAGAGTACATCAGCATGTTGGGCAGCCAAAGAAAAAGCTAGATCCCCTTAGGTTTTCAGTTGTGATATATATATATATATATAGCAGCACTCTGTGAAGATATTTAATAGTCTGGTCACACAAAGCCCATGTAAAGCTTTAAAAACTATAAACAAAACTTTATAATAAGCCAGTGCAAAGAAGCTAGCACTAGGGAGATATCAGACCACTTCCTTGTGCCTGCTAACAGTTTAGCTGCAGCATTTTGTACTAGCTGCATCCATGACAGCAGATTCTTAGACAGCAATAGAACAAGTGGCAACAATTTCACCTAGATGGATGAAAGGATGTATAACAGTCTCCATTTTATAAAAGAAACTATTTGGCAATGCCCTACAATTGATAGAAACTAATTTTAAACATGGAAATGGATTTTGATCACAACTTTTATTTATTTCAACTCGGGGTCAAAAATTACACCAAGGTTTGCTGTTTGGGTGTAAACATTAGTGGCTTAGCTGTACAGCATTTGTGCTAAGTTTGGAGGGTCAACCATTAGCACAACTGATTTAGACTTATTTCCGCCAAAAAATACAACAAATTTGTTACAATGTAGTGGCCATTATGCTTGGTGTCATCAGCATAACAATATGCAGCATTACATTTCTGAATGACAGATAAAAACGCAGTAGAAGCATATACAATAAGAAAAAAAACATGGCCAGGAATCCTGAGGAATCAATGAAGAAACAGAAATAGAGCTTCCTACCACAAAAGATCCACCGTTTAGATAGAAATAGAACCACTAAATAGGCCTAATCTTTCCTACTGCCCAAAAATAAACCCATGATCCACTGTTTCAAATTCTGTGCTAGGGTGAAGAAGTTTCTTGCATCAACCGATGGCAACAGATATGAGCAGATTCAGTGCATAATCAGACAAAATCACCTTAAGTTGTTGACAGGTATGTCTGTATACTCCTTTGTTATTCGCCTAAGAAAAAAGAATAAAGAGAGTAGAGCTAATTAAAATGAAACAAAGAAAAAAATAGCTTTTTAAAAGTTTAAAGAGAGTATAAAAAACTAAATAAAATAGGGTTTTAAAAAAATATTGACCAATAAGTATAGCAAGTAGATCATATGAACAGATGTATTAAATCGTGAGCATATATACCAACATTAGAGCATATGAATAGTAGACATTTTCTTCATAAAAAACATAAAACAGAGAAAAGAAGAAGTTCTCACGTAAAGTTCAGGTGTAAATACTGCGATATTGTCAGGGTGTGAAAGAAAAGTCTGATGTTCTGTTATAGGTTGTTTGCACATAATTTCATCGCTGTCTTGATATGTAAATAAATAAAAAAGGTGTTCTATCGGGTTAAACTCAGGACTTTGCAGGCCAGTCATGCTCATCCACATTAGACTCATCCATGTCTTTATGGACCTTGCTTTGTGCACTGGTGCACAGTCATGTTGGAAGAGGAAGGGGTCAGCTACAAAAACTTTCCCCACAAAGTTGGGAGCATGGAATTGTCCAAAATGTCTTGGCTTGAGTTTCACTGGAACTAATGGGCCAAACCCAGCTCCTAAAAAATTAACCCCACACCATAATCCCCCTTCCACCAAACTTTACACTTGGCACAAAGCAGTCAGACAAATACCGTTCTCATGGCAACCCCCAAACCCAGACTCCTCCATCAGATTGCAAGATGGAGAAGCGCTATTTGGAAAAACGCGTTTCCACTGCTCTAGGGTCCAGTGGCAGCATGGTTTACACCACTGCATAAGACAATTTGCATTGCACTTGGTGAAGTATGACTTGGATGCAGCTGCTTGGCTATGTAAACCTATTCCACAAAGCTCTCTGTGCACTGTTCTTAAGCTAATCTGAAGGCCACATAAAGTTCTAAGGTCTGTAGCGACTGACTGCACAAAAAGTTGGCGTCCCTCTTCACACTATCCTTTAACCCTGCTCCATCAGTTTACGTGGCCTGCCACTTCATGGCTCAGTTACTGTTGTTCCCAAACACTTCCATGTTCTCATAATACAGCTGACAGTTTTACAACTAGAAGTTTTGTATATATACAGTAGTGCAAAAAAGTATGTAGTCAGCCACCAATTGTGCAAGTTTTCCCACGTGAAAAGATGTGAGAGGCCTGTAATTTTCATCATAGTTATCCCTCAACTATGAGAGACTATTAAGAAAAAAACCCAGAAAATTACATTTTTTACATAATTTATTTGCAAATTATGGTAGAAAATAAATATTTGGTCACCTACAAACAAGATTTATATATATCACAGATATATCACAGATGTATAACTTTTACTGTAAGATGTGTAACTTCATCTGTAATGGGCACTGTTTAAACTCGCTAGACAACCTCAAACAGTCACACTCCAAACTGCACTATGGCCAGTCCCAGAGAGCTGTGAAAGGACATATGAGATAAAATTGTGGACCTGCACCAGGTTGGGAAGACTGAATCTGTAATACGTTAGCAGCTTGGTGTAAAGAAATCAACTTTGGTAATTATTACAAAATGGAAGACATCCAAGACCACCGATAATCTCCCTCAATCTGGGGCTCCATGCATGATCTCACCCCATGCAGTCAAAATGATCACAAGACTGGTTAGCAGAAATTCCAGAACCACACACCAGTACATGTACAGGCCTATCTGAAGTTTGCTAGAGAGCATTTGGATGATCCTGAAGGGGACTGGGAGAATGTCATATTGTGAGAAAAAAACAAATATAACTTTTTGGTAAAAAAGGAGAAGAAAGAATGCTGAGTTGCATCCAAAGAACACCATGCCTACTGTGAAGCATAAGGGTGAAAACATAATGCTTTGGGGCTGTTTTTCCGCAAAAGGACCAGGAGGACTGGTTCATGTGGGGGAAAAGAATAAATGCGGCCATGTATCGTCAGATTTTAAGTAAAAGCCTCCTTTCATCGGCAAGGGCATTGAAGATGAAATGTGGCTGGGTCTTTCAGCACGACAATGATCCCAAACACACCACCCAGAAAACATCAATGCTCTAAAGAAGATCTGTATGGAGGAATGGGCCAAAATACCAGCTACGGCATGTGACCACTGATAATATTTTCTAATCGGCGCGGTGGCATAGTGATAAGCACGGTCGCCTCACAACAAGAAGGTCCCGGATTTTGATCCTGGGCTTGGGGTCTTACTGTGCAGAGTTTGCATGTTCTTGTGTGGGTTTCCTCGAGGTACTTTGGTTTCCTTCCACAGTCCAAAAAAATTGTGCATTAGGTTGATTGGTGATTCTAAATTGCCCATAGGAGTGAATGTGAGTGTGTGTGTGGCTGTGTGTGTGGCCCTGTCTGTCCAGGGTATACCCCTGTCTCTCGCCCAATGTGTGCTGGGATAGGCTCCAGCAGAGCCCCGTGACCCTGAGTTCGGGAATAAGCAGGTACAGAAGATGGATGAATAAATGATTTTTTAAAAAGGGAACTTAAAGTGTAATTGTGTTACTAATGACCACTGAGATGTGCTACTAGCACTTTCACCCCTTTTCTAATCCCTGACAAAACAATTTTGTGTAAATAATTTTACAAGATAACAGTTTTGTGTTTTCTTACCTTTTCTGTATCACAAGGACAATGACGGCAATGACCAGGAAAGCAATGATCGGCAACAGGACCCCCAAAATAATTGCAACCATGTTTGCTGTAAAGAGTTGAAATGTAAGGAATTAATCAACATACAGAAAAGTCGAAGGCAACAGAAAGGTGTGACAGCTCTGGAACGAAGTTTATTACAGAAAGTAATTGTATTATGCTCAAACATGTTGCCACACTTGCTCTTGTTTCTAAGTAGCAAAAAAGTGACCATTATTTACCTTTTGGGTTATTTGTCTGATTACGAAACAGACTAAAAGTATGCAAAGTTGTGTTTTGTAACAACTGTGTATTGTTGTGGTAAATATTGTGTAATTATGACAATAATAATTTCCTAACTTTGTTTCTTTCAACAAAATAGTGGATATACCTATAACATATATATCTATGCTGATAAAAAAACAGACACTAACAAGTATAAAGTTAAATTAATAAATCACAAAACAAGTTTTTAACAATGAGTAGAATGAGTAGAATCTTACATGGGGCAAAAGACAAGGGTACACCCTGGACAGATCATAAAATTATTTACTTCTGATTTCGTTTAATCTCACTATTCCTTCTCAGTTTCAATGTCTTTCTTAACTGCAGCTAAACACGGTCAGTGTTCTAAATAAATTAAATAAATTTATTTGTGTTAAAAATGCCAAAATATGTACGTTTTTGCCAGAAGTGCAATAACGCATCTATAGGATGCTATAAAAAAATTTAATTAACACAGAGGACCATCTTGTCTGTTACCCTTTTTTTAGTTCAGCGAGATTGATCTAAAGATCTAAGGATTGTTTAAATATTATGCTATTGGCCACAGTCTAATCAGACTAATTAAATGCATTTTTATAATAAAAAATGCATATTATATATTGTTTTTTAAATTATAATTTTTTAAATCATTACATGAGTTTTTTTAGATCATAAAGTTATAACAAAAATGTTAATCTTTAATTGAATCATTTATTTACATTTAGGGTCCAATGGTTTTGCAACAGCCATGGCAAACGGTGTTAGAGAGAAGATTGATTGCTGGATGTCCACTAGTTTGTCTTCGATCTTCAGGTATGTAAATAAAACCAGGGCTACCCTGTAAAAAACTTTTATTATTTTCACATAATCTAAAGCTTTCAATAAAACAATTTTACAGACCTCCATATTTCAGGAGTCCTACCTGTATTCCTGATTACTCAGTGGTCCATTTTTATATGCTGTATTTTCAAGTACATCCAAATCATTTCCAATTACTATCGTAATTATATTGCTTCTGGTCATGTTATTTTTCATTAATTTTAAAACAGTAAGATAAGTTTTGGTTTTCCCTTGTTCCCAATTGCTGTAAGTCATTCTTAGATAACTGTTAGAGATGTTACCTGAAATTACAATTAAAAGATTATTGTTGTAACAAATGTTTAGTATCTCATTTTCATATATAAATCTCAGTATAAAGAACAGTTTATACTTTGATGTTCAGTTGACAGCAAAACACCGTAGGCTTCGATTGGTCCCTTAGAACTATTTAGAAGACTGGCATTGAATTGCAGATTTATTAAGCTCTGGCTTATTGGAGTGATGTTTATTACTATGTCTTCTGGCCTACTGGGTACCGGTGGCTCTTTAAAACAAAAGGATACATTATGATTCTTTATCTACATTGCATCATAAGAAAGAGCTGTGCAATTTATCAGGCACGTTATTCAAACAGGGTTATTAATATGGGCTTGTTAAAAAAACTCTTAGGTACAGTACAGGAAATTTGAAATATGATCATACCTGTTATGCCTGTTCTACACATAAACTCCAATGTGCCACTCTCACCACATCCGAGTGTTGAAATTAGTACACTGTATATGCGGAAGTATTCAAGGTCTTTAGAAAAATTGTAGCTGCAGACATTATGACAGGTTGGGACCAAGTGACTGATTGATTGTGTGAGACTAATGTTGAATCCTTGGTTGTTGCCTGGAGGATTCACCCAGGTCAATTTTAGCAAAGCTTCTGAAGTGCGATTTGGGCCTACACAGTTTATGTCCAATACAGGACTTGTACCTTAAGGAATAATATTACTAGATTAGATGAAGCTTACAAAATACACAGTTTAAATAAAAATTTGTAAATCATATTCTTTTAATACTGGGGCAATAAGTGAAAATGTAACCAGGTTCAAATAGAAACATTATCAAAAGGGCTAATTAGCATTGCTATGATATATAATCGAATCAACTTAATTGATTAACTTAAACCAGTTTTGGACATTTTTAAATTGTTACTATAAATTAGCAATTATTTATATTGAACTAACAACCATGAGTTGAGGTACTCATCTGTTTTATAGAAAGCTTTTGTTTATTTATTTACTTATTTTTTTTACGTCATGCCAGCATCAAGACTATTTTGTCACATTTCATTCATTTTATTTCATTTATTTATCTTCTTTACCTGCTTATTCCCGAATCCGGAGTCACGGGGGTCTGCTGGAGCCTATCC
>JAOTQW010000008.1:4163890-4174755 GCA_026260075.1 Sisor rabdophorus
GAGTGTGTGTGTGTGAGAGAGAGTGTGTGTGTGTGAGAGAGAGTGTGTGTGTGTGAGAGAGAGTGTGTGTGTGTGTGTGAGAGTGTGTGTGTGTGTGAGAGTGTGTGTGTGTGAGAGTGTGTGTGATAAACCGCGTTCCCTTCCTGCTCTCTCACATCTTGAACTGCAGTGCACAGCCCTGCCTAGAGCTAAGCCCCCCCCCCCCCCAACACTCTTTTCCTTCTCACACTGTCTGTGTCGTCAACTAGAAAGGCACCATTAGATGCATACAGCAGCAGATTCTCTACACTCTGACAACTCCAGTGTGTATTCTTACACACACACACACACACACACACACAAATAAGTTGTGTGTGTGCTCGTCAATGCATCGAACCAATGAACAGAAAGCTTGTCTGTGCCGGAATGGACAATAGGCTGAAGCGATGATGATGAGGAAGAGACAGACCGATTTTCCACTGACGACCTGTAATTTATAAGTACAATTTTTCATTTGCCTTAAGTCTTGATAACCGTTTGTGTTTGTAGCTGAATTGTCTGAATCAGACATAGCAGATGGCTGATCGATGTGAGTGGCGCAGCGTGTACATCCACATTGATGCTGTTTTTGTAAGTCTGGTTACTAGGCAGTTCTGTGTGCTGCTGCAGAGAGGGAGAGAGAGAGGAGAGAGAAAGAGAGAGAGAGACTGAGCTTGTTTACAGTGATCTGAAACAGAAGTTACTATGCTGCGCTGCAGGATTACAATACGAAGAATAACTTAAAAGCTATGCACATCTATAGAAAGGTATTAAGGCATGATAGTTTATTATAATATTCTAGAAATAAATTATATATATGTGTGTGTGTGTGTGTGTGTGTGTGTGTGTGTGTGTGTGTGTCCATCTGTCTATATGTCTACTTGTCTGTATCTTTTTTTACTATATTGTGTCTATGTTTTGTTTTAAAGTAGCCATCTTTGTATCTCTACACGCTTTTATACTCGGGTGTATTGTCTTGTTTCTTGCCTGCCCATTCAAAGCAAATTGTTTGGGTGTTTACTCTGCCACAGTTTATGGCACTATAGATATTTTTGTTGCACCATCTCATACACTGTAGGGAGAGAGAAAGAGGGTCGAGAGAGATCAAGGTATGGAGAAATAGAGAGCAAATGATTTGGACTGCCATGTTGCTTATCTGGACCCTTCATCCTGTCTCTAGCTTCTATTTAGCCAGCAGCTCAATTTCACAGAAGTGCTTGTTTTGCTCAGACATGCCTGCTTCATTCTACATTTCAATAGGGCTAAAACACATGAAAAAACCAGCGATAGTTGTTTGGTATTATTTTAGTTCTAATGTTCTGTAGATTGCTTGTTTGAATGTGAGAAGTATGTTTATGCAGTTGTACAATAGGTATGGGTGTGTTTCAGGTGTTTCTGCCGGATGCTTAACAAATTTGTACCTTTTTTTCACTTTCTCCTTACCTGTATTTAAGTCTCTATAAGGGAGAGAAGGTCAAAGTTAGCCAAAGGCATGTATTTTCCATGACTGGTGTGTTAGATGTGATATGAGCTGCAAGTGCTCTTTTTGACAAAAGGCCAAAATGTGTTGTAAATGGGGGGTAAAACCAAAACTTTTAAGGTTGAAAATGTCTATTCTGAAAATGTGCTAATGTCTACTCTATAGAGATTTTTTATTTGCCAAGAAGACGTCTAACTGATATATATTGCAACCAGTTGCAGTTTGGTTCCACTCAATGTTTAGTAGCATAACAATGTAAATACCAATGTAATTTGTTAATATAATATGCAAATCTTTTAAGTCTATACTGTGACCTTTATTCTGGGCTAATAAGCATTTTTATTCTTCTTAATCTAAGCTCTGCATTTGATATCGGTATCACTGGTATCATTTCCTTTATCGGTGATGGATAATATTACATCACAATACAAGGGTACAAATCTCCCACAGTGCTAATTTCACAGGGTGTTCTTCAAGGTTCAGTTCTTCGACCATTTCTGTTTATTTATATGCTGCTGCTGGAGCCAATCACAGCCTTTGTTGGGCGACAGGCAAGGACGTCAGTCAATCACTGTCTTCTTTAAAATTAAATGTTAAACTGTCTCAATCTGTCTGTAATCTAGGTGTCTTCTTTAACTCATCATTGTCTTTTGCTTCTCACATATCTTCTGTTGTTAAAACCTCTTTTTTTATTTCGTACTCTAACTGTATTAGATGAAAATCTTAGATCTTACTTCACTATTTACCTTGCGAGTTGCCCGGTGCCTGCCCGGTCCCTCAGATCATCCTAACTTGAATGTCCCTCGTTATCAGATGTCCACTATAGGTGGCAGATAATTTGATGCTAATACTCCTAGATTATGGAATGCCCTACTCTCTCACTGTGAAATATATCGTCAATGTACACCTTTAAAATCTGTTCAGTATGTATTTTGGATAATGCGGATTCCCTGGCCTTATGATGGTATTGTCTATGACGTTATGTACAGTGACCTTTTTTGCATTGGAAAAATATGCTATATGAATAAAACACATGTTTTACCATCATGGAATTAGATAGGATCAATCGAAATGCACAACTTCATTCGTGTCTGGGTGACTGAAATGAATTGGTAAAGTGCACACGGATTCTCCAGGGTAGTTAAATATGATTGTTTTGTTTGAGTGATCAGACTGCATGACCACAGACAAGTGGTGTGTTTGCACAAAGGCTGCTAAAAGCCAATAGTTAAAAAAAAAAAAAAAAAAAAAAAGAGGTTATCAAAATGGATATTACAAAGATGTAAGCTTAACACTTTGGCAACTTGGCCACAATTGAATTTGGTACAGAAGAACATAAGAGGTACATTTTAAAATATGCTCCTTTGTCAAAACTATAATTTATTGCGCAATATTTTTATTGTTGACACCTTGTGGGTTTAAACTTGCCTGAACATGTAAACGTTTGTTAGTCTGAATGCAGGCTACACGCAGGCTTCTGGAATCGTTATGTTTGTCTTTAGACGCTAGATGTTTGTTTGCTGAAAGCTAACTTCAGCTCATATTATTTTGAAGTGGTTTTGTTTCAATGTAGTGCCAAAAGCATACAAGCTATAACAGAAAAGATTTTAAAGGCTCTGACGTCTTACTTATAATACAACATTTTAAGTATTTTTGGTATCCTAATTGTAATGTATTACACTGTTGATATTTTATTGCCATATAACCCAGACATAACCCAAAATATAAAAACGTATGACTCACAAGTTTAACTCAAGTCAGATGTTCACTGAAAAAGTAATGTAACAGTACATCCTTTTAAAAGACAATGATAACTGGTCATTCGCAAATATTCATAATCAAATTATCTTTTAACATGTTAAATATAGCCTAATGTATTTCACTAATTTGTGAGTGTGTATTGTTTGTACGCATACAGACCTTTCCAGACCTTCCTGATCATTATTATATGAAAAATAATGTGAAAGAAAAGTGAAGCTGTGAATGTAACAGCGTAGCGTGTTCATGATGGTGTGTGCCAGCTTTAGATTCTCTGAGCTTAATTTAGGCCGCCTCGGCCTGGTTCCTGTTTCATGAGTGAACAAAAGCTATTCTTAATCTGACAGCCAACATCACACTTGGTGCTATAGAGTAAAACCTCTCACTTAATGACTACTCTCCCTTTGCAGTGCATGCATGATGATGGCATTGTTGTCAATTTGCTGATGACTAGCAAATGTTTTGTTTTATACATTGAAATGCTCTCCTCCTCTCATTTCAGGAAACATGGCAGCCGTGAGGTCTGTCTTGAAGCTTCTGGGCTAATCTGACCCTTTCCGCCCCTACGTAGTGTTCATCTGTTTTGTCGTCCTCCTCTGGGCAAGTGAGCCCTATTTAAAGGGGCTGCTTTATGGCGGGAGAGAAGGGCCGACGTAGTGCCATGGACATCAAGCGTCTGGCAGGACTCCTGCAGCGTGGGGCCAGCCGTCTTCTTGTCATCGACAGCCGCACCTTCTCCGAGTACAATGCTTCACACGTGCATGGAGCTGTCAATGTCTGCTGCTCCAAACTCGTTAAGAGGAGACTGCAGCAAGACAAGGTTTCTATCACAGAGCTCCTGCAGCCTAACGGCAAAGTAAAGGTACAGTGCGCGTGTGTTAAAAATGGAAAGAGTTTTATTGCACAGCATTTACTCAATACATTTACGTTTACTTTTTTTTGAAGAGGTGGTAGCGCAGTGTTAAGGTTGTTGCACTGCAAACTGTAAGATGGCAGGGTTCCATTTCCAACACCAATAGGTTGGCATTTGTCAGCCCCTTACCAAAGCCCTTACACTTAGATAGCTTAATTGTATAAACAAAAATAATGTAAGTAATTTTGGATATCGGCGTCTGCCTAATCATTGTGGCACCTACTTGCAATGAAAGTTTTTCTGCACAGTATTTTACACTGCCTCCTATTAGCAATTTGGTTATTATAAATATATATATATATATGTATATATAAAATCATTTTTATATATGTTATGCAGAATTTGTATTTACTTGATATATTATTTTCCATCTAGGTTAACTAGCATAATTCAATATTACTTATTTTTCATATTGACTTGGGTTCATGGTGAAACTGAAATGAGTAAGTGGGGAAAGCCAAGTAAGCCAAGACTTGGTAGTTGGTATTTTTTTTTTTAATCTTCATATTGAAGTTTTTTTAAATGCCTGACTGTTCATGCATGCAGTTTACTCCATGGTTCCTCTTGCTTCATCACCTTTTTTTGTGCAAAACCAAATTTATTATTCATTTAGTTTAAAACATCAGAATATTACATTTAGCTCATTTTCAGATTTTTCTTTATTATATTTGTGAATGCAACATCATTTATATCAGAGATCTGGTTTTTTTTTGCATGTTCTCAGTAGGATTTTGTTGCCATTTCAAACATAAAAAAGCAAAATATTAAGCCAGATCTTTTAATAGAACTTAAATTAAAATAACAAGTCAATATAATCCTATACTAAAGCTGCATGATGTCCTTCAATAAAAGGGATAATGCTTGTGATTAATGCATAGTCTGGATAAAGATTGTGCAAACCGGGTGTAAGCTAGATGAAGCAGGACCGGGTGGACACTAGAGGCTTTTTTTTGTTATTGGCTAAGCATGACATCATCCTCTTTTGTGGAGCCACTAACAAAGCGCTGGCTGGGCACGTGCAGTGTGTCTGTCTGTCTGTCTGTATAGAGCCGGGTCCTGATTAAGCTTTCCTACATACAAACACTGTTTATAATTTAAAGTAAAGTAAGCAAAGACCACTACTAAAGTGTACTGTATTTATATAAAGGTGCATAAAGGAAATTTGAAAACCGTATTACTGGATAAGCTGCATTTATCTCTGTATAGTATGTGATGGGGTCCCTTTTTGGGGCAACACTTGATCGAATTTTTGATTTGATCTGTTGCAAGCATTTACCAAATAGCCTTGCTGCTATAACCTCTTTCATAAGTTCAGTAATGCTACAACATGCTTATAGACAAATTGCCATAAAACAAGGGGAAGCTGTCCAATTTACTCAGCATTTTAAAAACTTTTCATTAATCATAGATGAACAAAATATCCATTGTCACTATCATTTACAAAACAAGCTACTTAGTGTTTGTATAGATCATTTACTGTTATTATTTGTAAATTATCTGCTTTAAAAAAAAAAGACAGTTCTGAAATAGAATCAGCTCAGTGTTAAGTACTGTAGCTGGACCAGGCTATAGTAAAAAAATAACAATAGGACTTTATATGCAGTGACAAACTAGGCTATTGCTAGGCTTATGCTAGTTCCCGCTGCCAAATGTTATATAGAGTTGCTATTGACAGATGGTTCAGTGGTTGCCTATGGTGAGGACAGACTGAGAGGATGGCCTGAAGATGATAGTGACTATAAGATGTGCATGAGTAAAAGGTTTTTGGCTGAGCAGTGGATGCAAAGAAGTAGGAATGTGTATCATTACTCTAAGCTGCAATGATAAGATCTGTGGAACGACATGCTTGTCATGTGTTTTTTCTAAATATAGGCACTACCTTTTTCTTTTTGCTACTACAGTTATTAAATCCATGTAATCCTCTTTATTTCTTTATTCAAATATGCTTTCAGACAACAAAAATGTTTAAATTGGAATACTGACTCAGGATAAATACATTAATCACAAATATAGCTGTTTTTCCATATGCAGCATTTAATATATTAAGTGCAGACCAATACAAGTGATTCAAGACTGTCTAAGTTGGGTCTTGGGATTGATTCAACTCTAACTCCTGATAAACACAGCCAGTGATGTAGCACTGTAGATATTTTAACTAGCCGATCATGCACA
The DNA here is from genome assembly GCA_026260075.1 of Sisor rabdophorus. Lineage (NCBI taxonomy): Eukaryota > Metazoa > Chordata > Actinopteri > Siluriformes > Sisoridae > Sisor > Sisor rabdophorus. The sequence goes on from JAOTQW010000008.1 coordinate 4,170,232, forward strand.
TAATGTTGAAGCTAGTTATTGTGTGGCTGGAATGGATAAATGATTTTTCTTTTTTTCTGTTGCAGTAGTTCTGACTAATGATTTATGAATGCCCATAGGCATAATTCTTTTGTTTTTTTAATTCATTTATTTTGTGGAGTGTGACCCAACCAAGAACTAAACACAATAAGTTGTCAGTATGACTCAGACTAAGCAAATGGACTGTGAAAAGCCCTTTTAGGACCCATTGTCATGTCTTCATGCTATGCCATTAACATGTGTTTTTAGGATAAAACCACATTAAAATTGTATTTTTGAAGTGGCCAAAAAAATCACATCATGACTTTTGTTGTGGTACAAAGTAACAAAAGAAATGATTTTTTCCCTTGTCATTGGCAGTTGTAGGCATTTTGTTTTAATCCAGAAATAACCAATGAATCAATGACTCCAGCTGTGATTATTTAAGTGTTCCTGCATTTGAGATGAATTTTAACATCCTTTTTTTTGACGGTTATAATTTGCTTAAAGAGCATGGTAACGATTGCATTTGTAACCAACATGAGCAGGAAGAGGCAGTTTAGTGTATGCCGCTACCTGAAGTCTGCAATCACTAACAGGTCTTTATATTAAGAAGGAAAAATTTGTCTTTTCGTAGTACTGTTATTGTTTGGAGGGCAGTATTAGATACAGGATTACTGTATCATAGCCGTCTCTGTGCTCTGACTCCAACCTTCCAAGGTAAAATATGAGAAGAAAAACATTTCAATATATTTTGTTCACTGAATAAGCATGTGTGTGACTAATACAGTTGAAATTCATTTATTTATTTATTAATAAGATAATTTAATCACATTGGTGGTCTTTTGTATTGAAACAGTATTTCAGAAATTCAGAAATTCCCTTACCGGTTAATGTGTCCTTTTTTTCTCTCCTTGCTTTTCTTCCTTAAATTCCTTAATTAGCTTATAAATGCTTGTGTGTGTTTAACCTATATTTTTAAATCAGTGGCGATTGCCAAGTCTATATAAAAACATGGTATGATCAGCCTGTGACCTGATCTGACTGTGGTGTATCACAATGGGGAAGTAACATAACTGGTGTTTCAGCTTAACGCCATCAAGACTGACTATCATAGCAAGCCTAGTAGCGTGCTGCCCACCTGCTTTATGCTGTTAGCTGTTATACAATCATTATAATAAAGTACATTTATTTATGTGTTCATCAAATATTACCCTATGTTATGTTTATGACTGGTTCATACTGACGGGTATAGGAAGTAAAAATGATGCAATAATCCATGAACTCGGTGGACCAACTTGAAATTTTATTCAGTATGTTAGTTCCATGTCATATTTAAAGGTCAGCAAAACAATGCTCTCTAGACAGAAAGAGGAGAGCTTTTGTTACCTTCTGGGTGAATGTAGAGTTGATATATATGTTTTCTTTTAATGGTGCGTTAGTTTTTATGTTTACAGTCAAATCATTCATTTATTCATCTTCTATACACGCTTATTCCCAAACTTTCCAGGGTCACAGGGGTCTGCTGAAGCTTATCCCAGCGCACATAGGGCAAGAGGCAGGGGGTACACCCTGAACAGATTGCTGGTCCATCGCAGGGCCACATACACACAACCATACGCACTTACATTCACTTCTCTGGGCAAATTAGAGTCACCAATTAACCTAATGTACCTAATGTTTTTGGACTGGGAGGAAACCAGAGTACATGGAGGAAACCCGTGCAAGCATTGGGAGAACATGCAAACTCTGCACAGAAAGATCCCAAGCCGGGGATTCGAACCCAGAACCTTCTTGTTGTGAGACGATCGTGCTAACCGCTATATATACACTGTATATCTGCATTCGGTGCCTTCCTGAGTTGACATCATGTGCCACTGTTGCTTATTCAATGATGTTTGACAGGTGAAAATCCAAACTGTCTGCTTACCAGTAGAAGGTCAGCAAGGCCTTCTTAGCTGGGCCAAACACTATAAGAAGTTGACCTCTATCTACAACCTAAATTCTAATATTTTTTATATTAAATCGTACGTATTTATTGCCAACAGTTTATTCTATCCCTTTTGTAATTTTTTTCCTGCTGCACTACTCACAGTACATGTATGTGGATGTTAGATTTTTTTTGTCCATTTAGGTTTCAGTTATTAGATATTTTAAAGAAATCTGGCTGAAGCCTTGAGAATCAGTAGTGCTGCATATGTAACTTAAACTATATTAGCAGTGGCAGATGGATAATTGGGTAATATTATTGAACAGTTTTTTAAACCAATCAAATTTTGAACCCGCCTCCCGAAGCCCGCTAGCAGGAATATGTGGTTGTTAGCATTTTTCTGTTCTCTAATTTGGTTGTTCATCACTTTCAGACCAGTGCCGAATACTGGTAGCGCTATTTAATAAAAGATTTTCCACTTGCTTCAAATGATGTATGTGGTGCAGATGTTGTAGTTTAAAGAAAGTAAAAATGGGAAATGTCTCTCTGTGAAATGTCTCTGTAATGCCACATGCCATGCTATATTGTGTTTAGTATAGTATTGATGTTTTCTATAATTCTGACAAGATACTGGTTTCATTAAGAGATGCATCAGTCAGGTAACTCCCCACTAAAGGCCCAGGTACAAAATGCACTGCTCTTCACTACTGCTTAGTAGTGCCAAGATGCTAATGCATGTAACCGATTCATATGTGTTTTATTTCCACATACGAATAAGGTCTGAAACCAAACGGAAAATATTGGATTCCTTCCCTTTTTGTTTTGCTTACTTGATTGGCATATCCCATCTATGCCACATGAGAAGTAAACATTTGAATTGGATAAGAGCTGGCTTAGGGTGTTGTATGGGTCTCTTAATGAAATAATTTTACATTATAACCTGCAAAATTTTTAAAAACTTTCTAGCTAAGTTAGTTAAGCTTAGTTATTTTTACTATTTTCTCATCTTATTATGTAGGTGTGCTGGTAGATAAAATAATATATAGGTGTATTTGCTTTTTCTTTGTGGTTTCTTCATTTAACACTATAGGGTTTATTTATTTATTATTTTTTATAGATTTACAATTTACTGATTATGATTTACACGCTGGTTATGGATTCCATGTTGATGTGCTAGTGTAATGATAGGGCCTGCTAGTGTACAATGTGTCTTGTACTCCAGCATATTGCTGCAATTGATGGTCAGGACTGATTTTAGTGAAAAGCCAAAGGCCATGACCCATGTGATGTGAGCTTGTTTTTAGAGAGGCATTCTGAATAATGCAAACATCTCTCATGCAGAGTGAGGCTATTATTTTAGCCTGAGTGCTGATAGAGCAGGAGGATTAGCACAACTGATATGTTCCTAAATAATTTTCTCTTGAGAGCAGTTGTTATAATTGTCTTTTTTTGCCATGTTAGTAATCAGCAAATCATACTTATGTCATAAATCTGCTCTGTATAAGAAAATAACAATACATAAAAGAAGGAGTCAAATCAAATAAGAGAGACAGTTATTTGCAATGCAGTCATTTTCATGTGAAAAGCTTAAGTTGTGTATTGTGTGGGTTTTTTTGGATTTTAGCATTGAAGGATGTACTTTGCTATTGTACACGCAAAAAAGCCAAGCCACACAGAGAGTACACAGACTGTAATCCACCAGATGATGATGCCACTCAGTTGATTTAGCGCTTATCCAATTAACGTGGAACACCTTGTTATTTCTGGCAAGGAGGTGGATGGGTGGGTGGAGAGTAGAAGTGTGAAGACAAGACAAATAGTCTCTTCTAATATTACTCCATTGTTGATTCCTTTATTTATTTTGCCTTGGGTAGTTCACAATGATTAGCGGTATAAGTGATAAAGTTGTTTTGTATGATACTCTTTTGCACCTTCTGTTGGTTTGAAATCTGGCACCTGTGTCTGACCTTGGGCGGTTGGGGCGGGGGGGGGGGGGTTGCCATTCTGCAGCTAGTAAGGCTGCTGCATCAGCATAAGCACACACTCTCTTCCTATATGCTAGTCAAACACCCTTATAGTAATTTGCAAAGATTTTTATATTCAAAAGTATATTTTTCCTTTTCTTTAACCATGCTCTTTGTCTCGGCTTGCTTATTTTTCATTTTTAATATTTCCTTCTTTTCTTTTTTTTTAAACATTCTTGCTGTTTTTGCTTTATTATCATTCCTTATTTAATTATTATTTTTCCCCCAAATATTGTAGTGTGATTGCGGTTAATAAGGGCTATATATACACAATAATCTATCAATGAATCAATCAATGAATTTATTTATTTTGATGATGATTATTATTATTAATAATATTTCCTCTCTCCATTATTTTCCTGCTCATTTTTTTCCTCTCATCTCCTTTTCTCTACCCATGTTATATACTGAGTCACTCTACAGCAGCTCTGCTTGATGGTCACATGATTTAAAAACTGCCTGACAACATCGAGGCAGCTGGTTTAGCATTTAACCACACACAGCTTAGTTCTAGCGCTGTGCACACACACACACACACACACACACACACACACACACACACACACACACGCA
>JAOTQW010000008.1:4211104-4235002 GCA_026260075.1 Sisor rabdophorus
GTGTACCCCCTGCCTCTCGCCCAATGTGCGCTGGGATAGGCTCCAGCAGACCCCGGTGATCCGAGTTTGGGAATAAGCGGGTATAGAAGATAAATGAATAAATGGATGTTAATAGAAATTTCTCATTGTGCACAATGTGTTGTGTTTCTTCTTATTGACCTTTAAATTTAGATTTTTTAAAATAAAAATAAAATGTTTATATGGGTATCAGCCAGTTCGCAAACAGCTATTCTCATTAAGATTCCCAGATAATTTAAAATAATACAGAGAGGCAAAAAAGTGTATACACAATACATGTTGTTATTTTTTTTAACAAACGTGTCCTAGCACAGTGTGTTCCTGCAGCAGCCAAGGGCTCGGTATTACTGCCAAGCCTCAGAGGAGATTGCATAACCTTCCATTCCGCAGTAGCAGATCAATCCAAAAGGCCAGCCAGCAAACTGATGCTCTAATGAATGGCTCGGGATTTCATGGGACGAGAGGGGGAAAGAGAAATAGAGAAGAGTCACTTATGCAGTAAGAAGTCCACATGAATGCCCATGGCTGCTTATGTAAGCGTTTTGGTCTTAGTCCAGATAAACACACTCATAATTAGTGTTCACTTTAAATAACACCAAAAAAAGCTGAAATATACTAGTGGCGTGATGGCATAGTGCCTAACAAGAAGGTCCTAGTTTTGATTCTCAGGGAAGCATTCTTTCTGTGCGGAGTTTGCATGTTCTGTCCTCGCTTACAGGGGTTTACCCTGGACACTCCAGTTTCCTCCCATAGTCCAAAAACATGTACATTAGGTTAACTGGTCATTCTAAATCGCCTATAGGGCGACGCAGTGGTGTAGTGGTTAGCACTGCCACCTCACAACAAGAAGGTCCTTGGTTTGAATCCCAGTCATGGGGTATTTTTGTGCAGAGTTTGCATGTTCTCCCTCCACATTCCAAAAACACGTGCATTAGGTTGATTAGTGATTCTAAATTGCACGTGGTTGTGTGTGTGGGGCCCTGAGATAGACTGGAGACCGGTCAAGGTTGTACTCCTGCCTTTCGCCCAATGTGCGCTGGGATAGGCTCCAGCAGACCCTGTGACCCTGATTTAGGAAATAAATGGGTATAGAAGATAAATGAATTATAAATTGTTTTAAAAATGTGTATTGTGTTATCACTGCATTGGGTTTATAATACTACTAAAATTTAAGCATCCAACCAACACAAACGATAAAGGGATGCAAGGAGTGTTGAGTGCTTAATGGTATAAGGATGCTGGCCTTGTAGGCAGACATCAGTGTTTTGAATCTGATTCCTGCAACAACTGGATGGATGTTGGTGGAAGAAGCACAGAATATCTTGGGATTGCATTCTGAATCATCGCAGAGAAAAACTTGCAGTTTCAGTAATGATGTTTACTGAATTGCCTGAATAGATAATGGTCAAATTCTTCTGATGTTGGGGTTAATTTGTAAGGAAAAAGGATAATTGATTGTTCAGGATTATCTCAAGGTTTCGAGCAGCGATTGAAGATAATATTAGTGAATTGTCCATGGTGATGTAAAACATACTGACTTTGGGACTGATCAGTTTTATTGTTAGGGTTAAATGTTAACTGAGGGTTTTACAAAATGCAAAAATACCACCCCACTTTTAATTTGGTATGATATCATGATCACCTGTGAGAGCGCGACTTTCAATATTGCCCCCATGTCTACTACCGATTGCGGTTTGGGACTAAGCCCTTGCCGGTTTTTCCGCCTTTTTAAGAGCACATTCTGCCCCAGACTCGATGTAACCCTGCCCTGCGGAAGCACGGCTATTAGAGGAGGCGGGTTTGGACGTACACATAAAAAAAGAGGCTACACAAAGCCTGCATGCTCTTTGTTTTATCCGTTAACAGCGATCAAGCTGCTCAGCTTCTCGCAGGAACAAAGACGCTGAGCGTTGCGAACATCATCGTGCTGCCGGCGGGCTTCATCATGAGATTTAAACGCAATGGCTCGTACACTTTAAACAGGTAAGGGATGTCTTTTTATCGACTTTGGTGTTCTTACAGTCGCACGCCGAGACTGCGCTGCGTTCACAGTATTTGCGCGCCTTTCGTAGTGAAACATTCCGACCAAAAGCTTAATTTGAGTGATAAATTACCTGCATAAGTAATTATCACAGAGCCCTTGTGATTAAAATAGATATTTTAGAGGTGTTTTCTTTTAAAATAAAACCGAGTCGAAAAGCGCGTAGCATCCATCCATCCATTCATTCATTCATTCATGAAGTTTCTCTTAGGATTTTCTGTTTAATGCTTAAACCAATTCGTTGTACGACCATAAAGGCCATCTATGATCTGGTCTTTAAACCACCAAGTCACATGATGCTGCTTTACTACATTGTTCTCTTAATTAATTTTTCCTTAACATCACCACTAAAGCCTTTTTACACATCTGATGAGAATCCTAATTATAGTAGTGTTCCTTTTTTCTTATTAATATTTTATTGTTACTTTCTTACCTCCTTCACACACACATTCCTGGAAAGTGGTTTATTAGTTATATCAATGGTTTATCATAGATAATATGTTGCTGTTCCGATGATGTCATCATCTCTATTCTCCAGGCCATAGCAGACGGCATTCTATTCCGCAGTGAAAGGTCTGCAGTTGAATCGTTCTAAACCATGGAAGCTGGGAGTTTGCTACAGTTATCAATGATTTCTGCTGCAATTTTAATTTTCTTTTATTAGTTTTTGGATGTGAAGTCTTTTTTTTAAACTAAGGATAAGTATGGGACATTGTAATACATGGTGGGTGAGATTGGGTCCAACATCTCAACAACTAAATACAATAATTGTTTAAAAAGTAAACAATAAATTGAATTGGTTTTGTATTATCAGAAAATAGACTGAATTGATACAAGTATTAACCTAGTAAGAGTTTAATTTTTAAAAAGAATGTAATACATTTGGCTCTAAAGGCTTTTTAGTTTAGGATTTTAATTCTAGTTTTTTTTTAAATGTCGCCTCTGACAGATGCAATATTTAGAAGCAAATTTCTCAGTAGTTAAGCGAAGTTGTGTTAGTACTTAGTTGTGAATAGTAGTGCTGTTTTTGGTTATTCATTCATCTTCTATACCTGCTCATTCCCGAACCCGGGGTCACGGGACTCTGTTGGAGCCTATCCCAGCACACATGGGGCGAAAGGCAGGGTCACACACCATAGTCTATCACAGGGTCACATGTGCTCAGATTCACTCCTGTGGGCAATTTGGAATCACCAATTAACCTAATGCATATGTTTTTTGACTGGAAAGAAACCGGAGTACCTGGAGGAAACTCGCGCAAGTGCGGGGAGAACAGGCAAACTCTGCACAGAAAGACCCTGTGCCCGGGATTCAAACCGAGGACCTTCTTGTTGTGAGGCTACTGTGCTAACCACTACGCCACTGCACCACCTGGTTATTATTCTTGCTATATTTTGTGATGTTTCAAACCTGCTAGTTATATTAGGATATCATCTAGAATTAGGGCTGCACAATAATGTTGACACCAAAAATGTTTGCAATATTCAAAAAGATTACACAAAAGACTTGAATGGCTTTATTTGTAAAGTATTCATTATTTCAGAATGGATGATTTTAGATGAATAGGTAAATAAAATAATCAGTATGTTGTGTTATTCAGATACAGAAAGTAAATAATCAAATGTAAAATTGCACAGAAATGACTTCACCATATACTTTCTGAACATCAGACTTTAAACCTGTTTTAAATGTTTTTACAGTAAACCTAAAGCAATGTATACATGTAAAATTTTTCCTCAATTATTAGATGCCGCAATGAATACACAAATCGCATGTTCTAAATTGTGGTGCATTTGACTTTTTAATTCCCACCTTACACTGCACATTCTGCAATATGATTGTTGCAGATGCACATATTTTCATGCTGATGCTAAAACTGTATATTGTACAGTCCCACTAAGGATGCAAAAGAAAGTAACTGAGGCATGTAAATTAATTGAGAGAAAGATAAATGCTCAGAGACTAAGGCAGAGTCAAAAGGAAAACACGAGAGCAGGGGGAAAATAGGAGGGTGTGATTGAAAGAGGGAGGGTTAAAGGGAGGGAGAGAGTGAGAGGCTGGCAATAGCAGCAGCGGCGAGGAACACATAATTGCTGAGTATTCGTGCGAGACCAGCAGCGCTCGCCCACTGCAGACACTGCTGTTTGTTTGCTGACTGAGTTGTGCCAAGGAGAAACCAGAGGCTAACACAGCCTCCCTCTGCACTGGGACAGAGAGGGAGTGACGTGGCCAGATTGCCACTGCAGAACTTTGCAGATGACTATGCCAAAGCCGTAACATCTCGCTCTCTCTCACCTGAAGTCTCTTACATCTGAAAGCAAAGCGCTAGGGAATAAGGGGAGGACTTTCTTGACCTCAGCCAAGACCGACTGCAACACCAGCTGCATGGGGGTTCTAGTGTGTTGCGACTGCTTCTTTTATAGGTACGTTTTTTTTTTTTCTCCCACACCCCTTTGCCTTCTTGTTTTATCTAAGCTTATAGGCATGTAACTTTGTTTTGTCATTAGCAGTATAGTTTTGCTTTGCTTCTTATTTCTTTTCCTGAATGCTGCTGGTATTTTGGGATTGTGTGGTTCAGTACATCAATTAGCTACTTTGAGCTTAAGTTAAGCAGTTTATTTGAGTTTTGTTATTAGCCATATCATGGCTTTTAAGATTTGGCATAGTGCCTGTTTTGATTGAAAATATTCTTTAGCTCCTGGTATCAAGGGTAAAATTCATCCTGTTGCTGGATCATTTCCGCACCTTGCTTCTAATATGGTTGATCTAGAAAAAAAAGTTTGCATTGTTATCAGGTCTCTACATGCATATGCTCAAATGTGGAGTGTGGATTAAACAGGATGTTTCCTGTCACATGTGGTTGAGGTTTTATACACACTGCAGGAAGGTTCTATATATAACTGTTTGCTGCAGCTCCAGGGTTCTCGATGATGCTCGCCAAGAGTAAAAAAACCACATCTGTATCTGGTTAACGACATCAGTCTGTAGTGATTCATGCCTTATTCCTTGTTTTTTTTCTTTTTTGTACGTGCTTTTGGAGGAACAGCCCAGCCTTTGTGTCCTTGCACTAGATTGTTTTTTTTTTTGCCATGTTTAGCAGAAGGGTCTTTCTTTTGGACCCTGGTTTATCTTGGGTGCTAGTGAGAACTTTTTTCTAAATATTGTCTTTGAATATAAATATTTAATCCTGCCCCTTTTTGTTTAGTGTGCTAGTTTATTTAACAATGTCCAGACTTTCTATTCCAGTAGGTCAGAGCCAAACACAGAAGTCAATAAAATAATTAATAAATAGAAAACTATTCAATGTAGGCCAAAATAAACTCGTTTCTTTAGCTTTCTTCTGTCCATGTAGATCCACATCTTAAAGGGTGGTACTTTACAATTTTTACCATCCCAAACCATTTCCTGTTTTTAGAATAATGTAAACAGAAGTTAAGCGTTTCTGATCTGTCCTTTCAGCAATGACTGCTGTTTTTTAAAGATAAGCAAATGCTTAATTACATGTGAATTAAAGCCAGCAGTAAGGTACTTAACGGCACATTTAAAGTGTTTAACCTATTTTTGAAACAACAAGAAGTAATTGCTTTGTCATCTGACCAACCCTTTATTTAGTATAATGTGAAGCAGTTCCTGGTCAGCTAAATCCATCCTAGCTTTTTAGAGTCTGTGGTAAAGGGTCATGTCTCAAATTAAAATACTAAACCTAAACTTAGCTTGGTCATTGGATTAACATTTGCATCATATTTTTGCTATTGTAGCCAAACAAGGGTTTCATACCATTTTGTTAAAAAAAAATTCTCTTTCACAAAGTTACTCTCTACCTCTTTATAATAACAGACTGATTTCATAAAAAAGTTAATCATTAATATGATTTTAAATAAAAATATCCTTTTCGTTATCACTAACTGATTTGCTGTGATCCACGGAGATAATCGTTGGATCTTTCTATTGTGTATATTTTTCAGGTGCATAAAAGGTTCAATAAAAATTAACGTTGAATGTTTACATTTGTACTACCAAATCGCATGGCTTGTCTTTGTACCATTTATTTGTGAATTTTAGTTAGAGAGTATTTAAGCATTTAGGGGTGCAGTGGAGCTGAAAAGTTCTCTTTAAGAAAAAAAAAGGTGTTTTTGAATTTCTTTTTGTAAATTGATTCTTTTTATGCGCTCGATTATGTTATAAGCTGGAGTCTAACCCATCAATTTTAAATTGTTTCGATTGCGTTCTATCATCTACTCCTCAAGATCCTTATCCCCCAAGGCCAGGTGTGTTGGCAAATAGAGACCCGGTGCAGATTTTCCTGCTTTTAGGGGTGCAGTAGGCAAACAACTTGACAAACAGAAATACTGCATAATCACTCTGTCAGCTCCCGAAGGTCAATCTATTCAATGGGTGGCAGGCAGCAGAGAAAAAACCTTGCTCCTTTTCTGGCTCTGCCAGGGTAAAACTGCCAGATTACTCCAAAGCTTGGCAGATGTCTAATTACCTCAAAACAAATTAAAGAATGGGCATGTTTATGGCCTGAGCCCATCTTGTCCTCCCTCTTTAGGCTGTATGATCAAAAGCAATTGTCAGTTGAGAAGAGGTGAAGGGAAGGACAGGATATTGCTTACCAAAGTATGTTTTGTACATGTACGTCATAGGACACCAAACTTGTGATACTACATAACATGAAGTGAAGCGTTAGGAAGCTCTATGTGACAGAATGTGAGTATTGAAAGTATACATGCTGGACTGAAAGTTTCATGCAACACTCAGTCCCAATTCATGATTAGTTGCTTATTCAGTTGCATTTAGTTAGGCATGTTAACTGCACAGCAGAAGTTTTTTTTTTAATTAACTGACTTGTTTAGACTTAATCATGTATTTCACACAATTAGCAAATTTCTCCTAGTGTACACAATTTTAATAAATTATTAATCAATACAAAAGGGCCTATAAGGTCTGTGTAGAAATGTTTACTTTTTTGCCCTCTGGCAGATGCTCATTTATTTTATTGGGCTTGCTTGAGACCCCATAAGTGGTACCTTAGTGGTACTGAAAATCAAGCCTACAATCCTTTTATAAGCAGGCCAGTGAGTGACCACTTTCCTATTTTTAAATGCATATCTTTATTAAAAGCTGAGTAAAGGGTGGCGTACTGGTTAGCACAGTCGCCTGACAACAAGGTCCCCAGTTCGAGTCCGGGCCTGTGGTCTTTCTGTGGAGTTTGCATGACCTCCACCCCCCCACCCCGGCGTGTGTTTCCTTTTGGTACTCCGGTTTCCTTACACTGTCAAAAAAACAATACGTACATTAGGTTAATTGGTACCTTTGAGTTGCTCATAGGGGTGATTGTGGTTGTTTGTCTGTATGTGGCCCTGCAATGGACTGGCAACCCTGCAGAACTCGAGACCCTAAATTAGGGAATAAGTGGGTATAGAAGATGAATAAATGAATGAAGTGAGTAAAAATTACAATGGAATAAACATCACATTTTTGTAATTTTATCATGTTTTTTTCACAAATTCACTCCTAATTGGAGTTTAAACAGTTATACATTCACATTTGAGTGTTATTATTTTTTTTTTTTTCAAAATTATGTTGTAAATGTTTATTTTACATGGACTTCAGTCTAAAAATGACTTTCCCCTTAGATTAATCATTAATGACTTAAACTCAGTTTGTGTGCTGAATAGACTAAGAATTGTCCTTGTATTTGATTTTCAGATATTCTTTTTTACTGCCCTTATTAAGGGTGCCTGCTTGCTGCTCTTACCTTACTGGTATTGGTGCATTTGGTGTGACATGCTGTTGTTGTTGTGGATTTGCAGTTCTGCAGAGACGCATCAGGAGTTATTCTCTGGTGTCTTGTCTCCTAGCTGCTCTGTAAGCTGCTTACAAACACAAAACTTTCCATAAACCTCAACTAATTCTGACCACTCTTGTGGTTTCTGCAGCCAATCATAGTGCATGCATAAAACCCTACTCTCTGTAGGGTGTAAAGTATCACTGCAAAAGCAAGTCACTTGTTTTAATACTTTGCTAGTGTTTGACAATTGCTGATAAATCATAAATTTTTATGAAAAAAATTATTTCTGTGTCCTATCACCTTTTTATCAAAAAAAGTGGTAAGCATTGTAACTATTAACCACGCGTTGTGCTGGGGAGTGTGTAGAATTCTCCACAAAATGACCACCAGCGCTAGTTTGTGACATCATTGTTGATGATAAATTGTCTAAGTTTTGTAAGGATATTATTGAGATCTATTGTTCTCCCCTGTTGATAACTTACAGATCTAGAAATATAAAATTTTATCGAAATATAAATGTGAAGTCAAAAGTAATATAAATAATTTTTTCTAATTTACACAAATTACTATTGTGGCTTAGGTTCTAATGTTTTGCTTTTATGTATTCTTATTGGTAAAAAAAAAAATCACGTTAGTAGTGCACTATTTTGAAAGACTTGTTTTTTTTCTGTAGCATTTGACCCTGAGCTGCCCTTGCATAAAGCACCACTACTTTGTAGCCCTTATCTTTGTTTTACCCATATGACTCCTCAACCCAACCATGAAAAGTCTACAGCGCAACAAAGTGAGAAACAACTTAAAGCTGCAAGTAATTCTCTTAATTGGCCCAAACTCCCTCAAAACAGCAGAAAGACATTTTTAGACAAATGTAAACACTGGGATTAATGTCTGAAATTAGTAAATACTAAGGAGGGGAAATCTTGGCTGCATTCATAGTCTCGGCTCAAAGCTTGTGCATTTTATCAAGCCCAGTGTTTCTCCTCTTGTAGCTTGAGTTTAACGTGGCTTAAAACTTGTGCAAGATATGTATGTACCACACTTTGCTGTTGTAATGTAAACATGGATTTTAATACATATTGCTTAATTTTAGGTAAAATCACATTTCCTTATTTTAGATATCAAAGCTGCCCAGTCAGTCTCTCGCATTCTGTGTTCACAGCATTTGGCTTTGAAATTTTGGCCTCTCTCCCTCCTCTCGCTTGGCCTTAAAAACACTGTGGTCTGTGGTAGAGCACTGTCCCTTCATACAGGCAAGCGTTTCTGTCTTTTCAAATCACTTGCAAAAGGCCTAAGTTCAACCCCTTTTTTGGCCCTCGTGCTAGGAACACCTGTGTTGACAATGTCCAGCTTTAATCGTGTACTCTTTTTTTTTTTTTACCTCCTGATGAGAAATGTTTGCCTTGTTTAACCAATGTCTCTATTTGTCGTATGCCTGAGATAAATACCAGCTAAAGAAACCAGTGTTTAAATGTGCTTTTAAAAATAAATAATAAATACATTTCATACATTTATTTAAATTTATTCATTCCTTCAATTTATCTACAATTTCCTATTGAGCTTTTAACAAAAATTAGTTTTTTGGTTTTCTCAGAGTGCAACCACTAGGGGGCTGTCTGTGTAAAATAAAGAACCAATTTGGTGGAGGAATTATGTTTTTTTCCGCTTTGTGTAATTCTTGTTTTGCATAGAAAAATCTCTATAGCGAACCCTAATATGTTTACCCTAATGGCAAAGTAAAAAAGTAGATGGAGAGCTGTTCCACAGGAAAAAGATCTATGTGCAAACTTGTAGTAAGGCATGAATTTATGCTCTAGTCTTAGCCAGTCAGCACTTTGGTGTATTTGTGACCTCTGTGTTGGGGTCTTGTACCTTTTTTTTATATCTTGGATCCTTTAGGCATCTTTGCAGTTTGTTGAACAGCAAAGAAAATAACTGTATAAGAGAACTCTAAAATTAGGCTAGCTGTGTATCCATCTTTTCTCCCAATATATTTAACGAGTTGAAATGAAAACCAGTTGAATTGGGTGCATAGTGAATGTCTTGGGATAGGAATTTTTGGTGTTGAGGGTCATGCTTAGGGTGGCAACTTGGTGGTCCTGGGAATTGAACGAAAATTCCAGCATTAAACAATGAACTACCACATAACCGTGCGCATGCCTGTGTGCCTATTTTAAAACCACTATTGATAACATTTGGGATTTTTCCCAATGTTTTTCAAAGATGATTCCAAATCTTAAACCAGTAAAATCAAGCAACAGAATGTGTTAAAGCGGAGGCTATAATGAGGGCTTTGGGAGGATGGTACAGACGTTTGGCTTCCAACAGTCTCCTATTTTACCAGGTGCAGCTCAGTGCCACGCAGATAGTTTCCCAACCATAGGAATGCAGAGAGCTTGGCACAGTTCGTGTCAACATGCCCCAGCAGGCCTTTTCTTTTTTGGTTTGCACTGTTTAATTCTAGATTTTTCCTGTTGAACAAAAAATAAATTTATTTTGATGTACATCTTGAACAAAAAACTAAATGTAAAAAAATGCAGCTGAATGCAGCTCAATCACGTTTTTTTCTGAGGAACTTGTGCGATTTGATTCCTAACAGGAGACTGATGCCAGTACAAATAAAGAAGTTTGATCCAGCTGTCTGTCTGTCTGACTTTTGATTTGTGTTTTGGCAGCAGGCAATAGAGCATGCCATTGCCTGCAGACCCGAACCACTTCTGGAATGCTGACAGATATACAGGATTTGAGCGAGGGAGCAAGGGCGCGAGAGGGAGAGTGCAAGCGAGACTGGGTGAGAGTAAGCAACTGGGCAACTTTTTGTATTTAAAATTTTTTTTTATTTATTGTGTTGGGTCAAACCATATTTTCTCTAGTCATTTTCTAATGAGCCGTTTCCAGAGTTGGCTGCTAAGTAACGTTTTATGTAAAAAAAAAAATCAATTTTGCAATATTTTCTTAATCTATATAACAGTAAGTCTTTTTGGGAAAGTCATTTATCAACTTTCAACAACATGAGTGCTTACACACTCTTTCACAATATCTTAACAGAAAAACTGACAACTTTAACATTGAAGGATTTTTCTGTAACAGATTTACTTAAAATTTTAGATAACACAAGTAAGATAATGGTTAAGAATTCTAGTCTTTTGAGGTGTTAATGTAATTTCCACTATTCTATTGGCAAAATGCCTTAACATATTTAATCTTACCTCTGCTTCTGAATGGGATTTCTGCATTATATTTAGATTTACATCAGACAGGATGCTAAATTTAGTGGCTTTTTCTTATTTTGTATATTAAATATCAACTTAACTTTAACTGAAATTAAACTTATTTTCTTTATTGAACAAACTTCTCTTTACCAGGCTCAATCAAATTTGAAAATGTAGGAATTTGTGCATTATTATGAGAAGGAAAATTATAGTAGAAACTTCCTCACAGTTCTGGTCTGTGTGTTTGGCAGCAGTTACGTGAGAATCCATTGCTGTCAATCAAGTAGCAATTCTTTCTGTTGACATTGTCCACAGAGATTTTCTATTTTTAACCCATAATGACGTTGCTTTTCAAATTTTGTCAAACTTTTTTGGAACACCTTTGGAACGCGTTTGACAATAACAAGATTTGGCACAGAGATTAAAGCATTAGAATTTGACAGTTGGCTTATGTGTTTGTTTTTGATCTGATTATATTGTTAAATAACGTTGGCATTTTTAACATTACTTTAACATTGAAGGATTTTACTGTTGGCTCGCTAGTTTCATTTCTTTTAGCCGAGCAAGTTTAGATTATTTTCATGATGGTAAAAATCTTGTTATAAAATAAGTGTTTTAGGAAACCTAAGTGATTTGTTTACACAGTAAATTTGTTATTCCAGTACAAAATATAAGTTATTCCCAATGTATGTAAGTGGTCACAATTTTAGCCCATCAATAAATTAATTGATGATTTAAATTTATAATAAATTAATTGAATTAAACAGAGTTAAACTTAAATGTTAATTTCCTAGAGCTTGACTGTCTATCAGCTTTTTGTACTTGCAGCAGTACACAATTGTACATAAAATAGTACAGTGAATCACTTTAGATGTGAATGAACTGTACGGTGATGTAAATGGTTCTAACTGTTTTTTTTTATCTGCTTGTGCATGTTTTAGTATCTAATTGTACACATTCCCAGAGACACCTTCCTTCTGCTATCTATAAAGGCACTTTTGTATCTATAAAGACCTGTCTATCGCCTCGTGACATTAAATTCTAGTCTTTTGAATTAAATAATTCTTAGTGTATAATGTGTTTCCTATATATTGCACAGGGGTGTAAATTTTGGCTAACATTGGGATGGGACAATAAACAGAATTTCTTAAGAACAATTTTTGAAGGTGAGAATTGGACTAAACAGCTAAAAGTTAATTGGTAAGAATATGTATACACAGAGTAAGTCATACTAGTAGTGTAGCAGGAAAACCATGCCATTATCCTTCTGTCAGAATTTTTTCTCTGGTTTAATAAACAAAAACTGAATTGACCATAATATTCTTCTTCAAAACCATCTAATGAAATGTTATGCAGTAAGCTGCCACAATAAAGACTATTAAAATAACTGCTCTAGCCTACACTGGATGTGGAACAACGCTTCATAACAAATAAAGGACATTTAATAAATTCCCTGTACACTTTCTGATGTATTGCAAGAATTTTGAAAATTTTGTGACCATCATTTCAAACAGATGTGGTCGTGACAGGACAGAGGTCATATTCCTTCTAGATATTGCTATTTTTCGAACAGCTAAACATTATTAATGCAAACATGTGATGTAACAGAGCAGCCAGGGATTTAAAAGCAGTCTATGATTTGGGAAGACTCAAAATATTTCTAAACTTAACTGAGGGGGGCTACCCTCGGACAGGTCCACCACCAGCCCACTGGAATTTTCCGCCTATAAATAATGAATAGATTTAGTTTAAAGTTTGCCATTCCTGTAACATAAAATTAACTTTGTATTGTTTTATCGGTGTAAAATGAATGTATGCTTCCAGTGAATGGTGCAATTATCTTACCATTACAGGCTACATATTTAACAATACTGTCTGTGACTGCATATTGTGCTGTGGTTTGTTTACATTCCAATTCCCTCTATTCTATTTAAAAGGCTGTTTCTATTTACCTCTTTCTCTTTTTTTTCTCTGTTGTTTTCCATCAGACTCAAGTAAGGACATGCTTCCTCCTTTGACTTGGATAAACATCTGTAGAGTTGGGCTTCAGGCAAGGTTCACGTTCATGATTGCCATTTCAGTTGTCTGAACATGCATTTGCACTATAGTTTCAGCAATACATCATCAGGAGAACATTTGCTAGTGCTGATGACCACAGTGAACTTTTATCCGATCGATTTTTCACTGTTCAAATTCTTTTTCCCTGGAGCAATACAATAATGCTTGTTTTACATTATTAATAACATAGCAAATAAAGGCAGTATAGAGAGGCCTTTTTTAATTAACTGATTATTAGACATAAAATGTCATTAGCTTAGTTTTGATCTGTAAGGATTTTCTGTATTAAGGCGTGGGATATCCAATTTAGAATGCATTCAATATACTTAGTGGCGGTGTAGTGGTTAGTGGGTAGCACTCTCTACTCGCAGCAAGAAGAGCTCAGGTTTGATTTCTGGGGTAGGGGTCTTTGTGTGGAGTTTGCATGTTCTTGTCATGCTTGAGTGGGTTTATTCTAGGTACTCTGGTTTCCTCCTACAGTAAAAAAATGTACATAAGGTTGAATAATGATTCTAAATTGGTGTGGGTGGCCCTTTGATGGACTGGCAACCGGTCCAGGGTGTGTAGCACTGCCTTTCGCCTCATGTGCGCTGGGATAGACTCCGGCAGACTCTTGTGATCCAGAGTTGGGGAATAAAAAGATGAATGAATGAGTTTGAGATCTGTACTTCCCAATATTTAAGTTTGATTAGAGTTGTTTATAATACCCAAAACTGACCACAGTGTGTTTTATAGAATATTTTAATTTCAAGCATGCACAAAATTTGATTTAAAAAATTGGTGATTTAATATATATAGTATAAATAGTTTACCGGCTCCGAGTTATGATGATAAATATTTGCCTATTATCGCCTATATTTGACAAATACTTATGTATTTTGGGTTTTGCTAAATTATTGATGGAGTCTTCCGAGCCACGTGGTGATTAGACTAAAGCCCGCCCACCAGCACCCCGATTGGTTGTTTGGCTGGGCGGTGTTTGAGCTGACTGAAACTTTTGTCCTCGCGGCACTGAGAGAGGGAGAGAGACGCTTTGCGAAGCGGGAACCGCGTTAGGAGATTTGTGTCAAGCTTTAGTCGGTGATCGTGGCGTACTGGATATGCCCCCGCACAAAACCTCAAAAAGCGACTTAAAGTTCAAGATGGTACTTCAAGCTGTAGGCAGGGTCCTCAGGTAAATTCTCTTTTCTGTTCCCTTCTTTGAAATTACGTGTCAAAAACTTATTCCGCAATATTCCACAGCGGGGTGCGTCAGGGTTCAGTGTTGGTCACAATCTGTTTAGATTGTGAAATAAATGTAAAGACCAGCGATTTTAGCTCGATTTTGTTTCTATCGTATAATTAATTGAAGTTGTTAATAGTATATAAAACAGGTTTGGGTCATTTTTAACGGCATTTGAACGTACTGTACATTATACGGGAAGCATGCTAGAAAGAATAGTGTATTTAATTTACGATCCTGGTTGGTGGTCAACCCCCCCTTCCTTTTTTTTATTTGTATAAATTTTCCTTCACTGTAGTTATAAACACTGTCACACTTTCGCTTTGTCCAACGTTTATTGCGTTCACATACGTGTGTGTGTGTGTGTGTGTGTGTGTGTGTGTTGAGTTAGAGGAGGGGGATCATAAAATTCAACAGGGTTGGGGGGCAGAAAAGACATGGTGTACTGGGACTTGTACTGTTGTGATGCTGATAAGCTCTCACCATAAACTAGTGTTCATAAACGCAGTAGACGTTTATACAGCAAAAGTGTTTTTCATACCATTTAGGTTAGATGATTCAATCACTAGTACAAGTATAATTACTTATAGTTTATCTAAAAGCAGCTTTAAAAATGTTTAACCTAATAATAAGTCGTTGTGCTTGCTTTTTATTTCAAGAGTTTCTGCTTTTCTTTATTTTTTATTCTGAAAGTCAGTTAATTATTTTAACTAATCCTTGATTGAAAGAGACTTTTGTAGTTGCTTTTTGTGAAATCAGGAGTAGGATTTGAACTGCCTTACTTTAGTTTACCACTTGTAGAAATGATTCATTATTATGTAAATGAATCACTGAGGTATGTGCACCAAGTGCCCATCTAACTGAAGACTCTTTGAATTGTTGGTTTGTTTAATAAAAAAAAAATTTACTCTGATTTTGTAATATCGCAATAAACAGCCGATATCTGAAGCGAATCTAAGGACAGCAAGTTTTTCTTTTGGAGGTCTGTGCCTGTTTAGTTGATAAATTTGATGGCAACATTATGGCACTTTTGAAGCTGCTGCTTTTTTTTTTTAACTATGTTGTTGCGCTTCGCTTTCTGCAAGTTTTTGCCATGTTCAGTAATATTTGCATTCACAAGATTTTGAAATTCAGTAGAACATTTCTGATTATCAACCTATAACCCAAATATCAGCAATCGTAATTTTTGAAAAAAAAAACCCTCTTCCTGAATAAAGCACACTCATTCTGGAAGCACATAAATGCCCGTACAAGCAGATATGGTGGCTGAAAATGTGGTTTTGTATGCATGACCACTCACCACCTTGTGGTGTTTTCATAGCGCACCGAACAATTTGCGCCTCCAAAAGACTGGATTGTGTAACCGACATTCTTTTATTCAGCCATTGCTTTTTTTTCTCCAGGTTTCTGGGAAGCACTTCTAATCATCAATTACATTAAGCAAGACCAATTCTTGAAACATTAGCTGGTTATCTTGGAATAAAGAATTTTATTTTAAGTCGTTAATGTTTCTGCTTGTTGACTTGTTTCCTACCAAAATACATTCTAAATGGTACATGTTCCCTTCCTGTTTTGGAGCCACATTTTTTTGGCAGACTTCTAATTTTATTGATGGTACAGAGTAAAAACCTTTTTTATTTTTGGATAAATTGGCGCATTCAGGCAAAATGTTAGCTGAGGTAGCAATTGCACCATGCATGCCCATTAGCTATTATGTCTAATGCAAAATTACACTATGGCAAAAATATTTGATCCCCTGCTTTTTTTACAATACATTTTAATAGTGAGAAAAACGCACTTAAAAAACGTATGCTGATTTGCATATTAATGAGTGTCATAAATATTTAAATCTTTTATTTAAATCTTGCCACAAATGGCAAGATTTTTGGCTGTTAGGTGTCTGGTACAGGTAACCAACTGGGATGAGGAGCACACACTTTTAGGAACTCTCTTTAAAGGGAATGTGTTACCTGTATAAAAGACACCTGTCGACAAAAGACACCCTCCACTATGGCCAAAATTTAAAGTTCAATTGTCAGGGACAAGGTTTTGTAGACTGTTACAATTCCTTCACCGGACAGGAATGGCCTACAAGACCATCACTAAGCAACTTGATGAAAAGGTGACAACCTATTTGCAATATAATAAGCAAATAACTGCCAATCTTTTTCTGGTGATCCACGCATGGTCTCCTTTCTGGAGTTTCAGTGATCATGAGAGTAATAAAAATTGGCCCAAGACCTACACGGAAGAATCTTGATCTTAGGGCAGCTGGGACTAAAGTCACCAAGTAAACAAATGGTACCACATTACACTGTGAATGACTGAGTTCCTAAAATGTCTGTCTACTGAAGAAAGCATGCGTGCAGGCTCATCTGAAGTTCAGCAATAAAAATCTGAACTATCTGAGGAGAACTGGGTAAAAGTGTTGTGGTCCGATGAGACCAAAATAGAGCTGTTTGGCAACAACTTAACTTGCTGTGTTTGGAGGAAAAAAAGGAATGTCTGTGTGACGCCAAAACAATTGAGTGAGGTGGAGGTGAAAACATGCTTTGGGATGTTTTGCTGCTAAGGCGCAGGGCAACTTTACAAGGCTTTAAGATAGGTCATGAATAAAAATTCTAGCACGACAGAAAACACACGGCCAGGGCAATAAAGGAGTGGCTAAAGAAAAACATTTTAGGTTATGGAATCAAGTCTCAAGACCTTGATCCTATACAATCTGTTACCAAGAAAACCATTGGTGAAGGTTTAAGTTAGAAATTTTTTGCATTTAAAAATGTGCTTTTGTGGATGTTTTTTTTTGTTCTGCCTTATAAAAAACATACCATTTAAAGTTAAACACTGATCATTTCTTTTGGTGAACAAATGTACCCCCATTGTATCATTAGTAGGCCCTCAGCTGTGCTGATCATTTAGAAACTCATTCAGCCTCAGCACAGGCACCAGCTGTATGCGACAGTTGCCTTTCTGCCTTTCACTAGATCATGCCCTGCCTAAAATCAAATCAGTCATGCTTGTAGTCAAGTGTAAGATTTCTGTAGCCCAAGTGGTCCTACAGAGGCAGAAAGAGACTCCCTGTGTTTTACTGGCGGTAGGTCGGATGGTCCACTCCGTCTGTTTCAGCACAAAAGCAGATTTTAACCCAAGTCAACAGACAACAAATTTTGCTTTTACAGCCTCTGATTTCATCTACGTTCTATAGAAGTGCAGCAGAAAC
Organism: Sisor rabdophorus; assembly: GCA_026260075.1. Taxonomy (NCBI): domain Eukaryota; kingdom Metazoa; phylum Chordata; class Actinopteri; order Siluriformes; family Sisoridae; genus Sisor; species Sisor rabdophorus. The sequence continues at coordinate 4,228,667 of JAOTQW010000008.1, forward strand.
TCCAACTAAGGTTTAAAAAAAAAAAAAAAAAAAAGACACTTACTCTATATTGGTTGCTAGTTCAGTAGGCCACTATGAGCTTTTAATTACATGTTTTGTTAATGGTGCAGAATATTTCTTTTGTAACAGAAGGCGTGGACTACTGGTGGCTAGGCATTTACATGCGCTAGAAAAGAGTTAGAGCTAGACATGAAGGTCACTCTGGGGAGCGGTAGATAATTTTTAAAATTTATTTTTTGCCAGGAAATGTTTGACTTTGTAGTCAAAATGAGGTCATGAATTAAAGAGCCTTGGTTATAAGTATTATGTAAATGTCTCTAATATTACCATATGTTAAGGCAAAAACTTTTGTTTTTTCCTCTGGTACATGTCTGTATAGTGTTTTTTATTTGTATGCTTTTGCTTTAGCAGCCCATCAGCTCCTTTCTATGTGGCCCCGGACACAATCTCTCTCTCTCTCTCTCTCTCTTTTTTTTTTTTTTTTCTTTTTTCTCTGACCATTGTGGTTTATGGCTGGGAGCTACCATGCCTGTCTGGTTTTTACATTACACCTTGAAACTAGCACTGAAAGCATAAAGCTGTTTTCACACCTAAGCTTTAAATGCCGTGGAATTCGTTACCTCCTCTTGTAAACGCATCCGAGAGTCAGTTGGGCATGTGTTACATAGAACCACTAGAACCTTCTAATAATTTCACTTTTGCCCAATCCTTTGTGTTTTTCAGGAAGTCCAAAACAAAGCCTAATGGAAAGAAGCCTCCTGCTGAGGAGAAAAAGCACTATCTTGAGACGGAGTACACTAAAATGCGGGTGGTGGACTTTGACCTTAAAGACCTGGTGGTGTTGCCCAGAGAAATAGATCTTAATGAATGGCTGGCCAGCAACAGTAAGTAAACGCCACCTATCAAATCTACTATACAAACAGTTCCGTCCATTTCCTGTTAAGTCCTCAGTAACTTTTGTCTTGAGTCTTTTTCTCCTCGACCAAGTTAATGAGCAAACAGTGTTCTGGGAAACGAGTCATTACATACTGTAATTGTGTTTTTTTTTTCCTTGGGTACAGCTTCCTTGTTGGCTTTTAATAAACATGAAATGGATTAAATATGTTGCTTCCTTATGCTTGTATGTGCTATATACATTTATATCATCTTGGAAATTTAGAGTCAGGTACCATTGCTGTATAGTAGTTTTTTTTTGTTTTCTAATGTCTAAACACATTGTTTGTGTATTTGAGGCCAATGGTTAATATGAAAAATAATTGTGTAGTTGCAGTCAGGGATACGAAGAATAAAATTCTCAAATGAACACATTGATATGTATTCAGAGATGGCACACAGCTGTCTTTACAGTGGTACAGACTTGTTCTTTTTTTATCTGCCAAAAAAAGCAGGCAGTTTAATTTTTAAGACCATTTAAATGCTTCTGTAAGCGAGTAAAAAAACATGACCAAGGTTTAAGAACATATAATGGAAACAGAGATTTAAATCTATTCATGGTTGACTAATCCAACCAATTTTATCCAGCGAACCACTGAGTGATCTTTTTGTTTTTTTCAAACTACTTTTTTACTGATATGCCTGAGCTGATCTATTGTTTAGAAGCCAAAGAGTTCTGTTATGTAGATAGTACCTCCGTCTTATTTTGTTTGACCAGGGGAAAAAACTATTGATATATTCAAAATGGGTGCCAACTTAACAGAATTAGCTTTGATTTTCCTATGTGTTTAGGTTGATAGTTTCTCTTGTGTTTTCATAAAACTCTCAATTTTGTGTTTCACAGCAACAACATTCTTTAATCTCATCAACCTGCAGTATAGCACAATCTCAGAGTTTTGCACTGGTGACACGTGTCAAGCCATGACGGCATGTAACACGTAAGTCACTGAATCCTTTTTTCTTTGCTTAGTAATGTGACATGAGTTAAGACCAAATACTGTAATGAAATATTTTTTGTATAATAAAACTGACATTTGACCTGCTGGCTGTGCTAATGACGTGCTTCTTATATACACACACATTGTTTTTCTGAAAAGTATAGGGAAAAGGCATATTGTATTAGACAACATGTTGGGTTAGAAGACATTTGGAGATCATCATGAGGTCTGGGTGTTTAGTGCATGTCCCAACTTTTAAAAATTTTGTGGACATTTTCATGAAAATATCTTGCTAAAAATACACCTCTGCGTATCTCGAAGCAAAACCAGAAGTGGCAGGTTGTGTACATAGTTGCATGTTTTCATGGCTTAGTCGGGTGGGGAGCCACATTCCAATGATTACAGTCTTACAACCTAGAATTATGATTTCTCATTTTAATCATTGGATACATTTGTTTATATATTTAAAACATTGTTTTAAACTGTTTGTTAGTTGGTATTTTAATGAAAAAATAAGCTGTAAAGCTATATGATTGCCAGACTTTTATTTCTTCCTTCTTATAAACTAACTTGTTTGGGTAGAACCAGGCTTTTGGGGTTAAAGGCCATTGTTTATTGAGCGAATACCTGTATAACAGGTAAAGATGATTCATCACACCGTGACCCTGTAGAACCTGCTCTTCCACTATATAGCCCCTTTTGCCTATCAGACACCTTTTTAACTTCTAACTAGCAAAAAATTCCTTTAGTCAGTACTCACTTACCAACACACACCTCTCCTGTAAACGTGGTGTGTTTTTATCAGTGTAGACAGACCAGTCGTTTATACTACAGTGGCACACTAACATCCTGTTTTAAAATGTTCATCTTTTATGTTCAAATCTGTTGGGTAGCAAACCTTGCTGTTTAAATCTACAAAATGTTAATCAAACTTTTTCCAGTTAGGAAAATCCCCTAATGCTTTTGAAGTAAAAGGCTCCTTTTCATTACTGAATAATGAGAGCAAAAAAATCTTAAATGGCTCACTTATTATAATAGTAATATTATAAAGTAAATTTTTTGCTTGTATTATACAAGGTATTTCTCATCAGCGAATAAGTTTAGCGGAAGTTGCATCAGATGCTACTCTCAGGTCTGCATGTAGATGATGTAAAAATGGCAGTTACCGAGAGTTTTATAATATTTAGCCAGCTGTTCAGCCTGTTGGACAAGTCTCAGAATGAGAGCAGTGTTTTTGCACTTCTCGCTTACGCTCAAGTGTCTATTTCAGTTGAACTTCCTTTTGCCCTCTCATTTTAATATGTGGGAAAGTGTTTAACAATAGTCAATTATGAACCTGTTTTAAGAATTAATATATATCTCCTTATACATGTTACTGAAGATATTTTTGGTTGATTTTGTAAAACTAAAACTTGACCATGAGAGAGAGGGCTCCCTGTTGCTTTACTGTTAGGTTAGAGTTCTATTTTACCTCTCTTTGCTACAGGATATACTACTGGTACGATGAGAAGGGGAAGAAGTGCAAGTGTACAGCACCACAGTATGTCGACTTTGTCATGAGTCTAGTACAGAAACTTGTTACTGATGAAGAAATCTTCCCAACAAAATATGGTGAGTTTAGTGCCATCTTGTGGTCATGACTTCAAATTCACACCAAGTGTAGATTGAGCTTCTGCGCAATTTCTTTTTCCCCCAATTTTGCATTCCTTTTATATCCATTTATTTAACTTTTATACCTGCTTATTCCCTAACTCAGGGGCATTGGGTGTTTGCTGGAGCCTATCCCAGCGCACATGGGGCAAGAGGCAGGGGTACGTCCTGGACAGATTGCCTGTTCATTGCAAGCCACACTGATACCCATGGTCAGTTTAGAATGACCAATTAACCCAATGTAAAGAACCCACTCAAGAGCGGGGAGAACATCTTTACTCCGCACAGAAAGACTTTGTGCCTGGGATTTAAACCCCGGACATCTTGCTGTGAGAACTACTACGCCACCGCTAACCCCTTAATAAATTAAATATGTCCTCATCTATGTCTCTTTCTGCAGGTAAAGAGTTCCCCAACTCATTTGAGTCTCTGGTAAAGAAGATCTGCCGATACCTGTTTCATGTGCTGGCACACATCTACTGGGCGCACTTTAAAGAGACGGTGGCTTTAGAGCTACATGGACACTTAAATACGTTGTATGCACATTTCATTGTTTTTGTGAGGGAATTCAACCTGGTCGACCCCAAAGAGACATGCATCATGGACGACCTGTCTGCGGTGCTGTGTACCCCCCTGCCCTCCTCTTCCCAACAGAACCACGTAACTGAGAGATGAGTCCATGTTCGTGAGCCCCAGAATGAGAACGAGGAGGAGGACTTATGAACAAGGGCCCTAAAGAGGGCCGGGGCTGCTCGCAGGAATCGCGCACTCGTCAACACGTGACTATTTAACCACCATAAGAGCGAGTCAAAGGGGAAGTAAGGGGACAACAGGGCCTCCTTTCAGCACGCACTAAAGCAGGGGGGCAGCCCCTTACGTTCTTGCCCGTCTAAGAACATTTTTTGTTCCTTTTTTTGAAATAGCTTTTATGTTTGTTTTTTTTTGTATTTATTTTAACTCATTTTTGAAAGATGTTGGGTTTTTGCACTAGAAATCCAATACTAGAGACTAAAGCATAGTCCTTTAATATTGGACATCTCTTGTACTCCAGTGCCCCCTTGTGGAGAAACTCAGCTGTGCCGTTTACTCTGTGAGCTGGATATGGTTTCCCAATGTGGCCAGATTGGCTCTCTGTATCCTCCTTTTTATTCTACTGTTTTTAGTTCCTTTTGGGGTTTAGGGTTTAAGATCATGCAATAATCAAACAGCAGAATTGAATGTTCAGCTTGATGCTGTAAAATGTTGCCATCAGTAAGACTTGATGGTACAGTCCTTTCTGGGCTGCACAAGGAATTTGAAGAGCACCGTTTCTGAGGTAATCAATATGCTGTATCATGGTGAGGAGCCATCCTCCAGGGTTTTTTAAAAAAATGTTTCTATGCTCTAAGAGGTTATTCAAATTATATTAGCCTACACATGTGTAGCACATGCACATTCTGCTTGTATTTCTATTCAAATATATTGTAACTATATATAGAGAACACAGGTGTTATGTCAAAATAAGCACCTCTATGGAGGGGGATTTGATTTCCCTTCATTGTATTTATTTTGACTTTATTTGCAGGGTTATTCAGTTCTGACTTTCTTTTTATGTATTTTAATGATCTAAGTTAAAATCTGCAAATTATAATCTAATAAAATATGAAAATGCCAACCTGAAACCTAAGGGTCTGTTTCATAATTCTGATAAACTACCAGGACTGCTTTATTTTATTATCAAATACTTGTGATCAGTGATTTGTATTTTTCAATTATTGTATATTTACTGTACCACAATGTGCTTCAGCAAATGGTCATGGAAATGTATACTACAGAGTGGAAATCTTAGGCACATGCAAGGAAATAAGTTGAACAATTTCCATAATGACTTTAATTTTTAACTTTAATTATTCTGTTAAATTGTAATGCAGTTTTCAGGGGTTTGCAGTTTTTTAAAAAAATTGTCATTGGGTGCAGACTGATGTTTTTGTTTGTCTATATTAATGAGTTAAAAGTATATAAAATGTTTGGTTAACATAGGAGAGAATTGTATTAAAATAAAGATTTTTAACAGGACAGTGCAGGATCATAAATCTGTTTGACTTATGAATAATGGATTACCAGTTAAGAGAGAGTTACTGACATAGTTTTGTTGCATTTTTCTGGCTGATTAAACAGTGTTGTATGTACGCAGTTTACATGTCAGTATGTTTTACTGTGCTATTGTGTAAAAATGGACAAAGCTCAAATGATCAGAAACAATCCAGTTTATTTGCATAACAAGGCGTTGGTTGGTTGGTGCTGCCAGTTCTATAGAAAAAATATTAAATATTTGATCCCCTGAGGAAAATACCATGCAAACGTGCATGTATATGATTGTTTATCAAATACGCTTGAAAATTCATGTATCTAGTATTGCTTTTCAGTGGTTCTGGTAGGCTTGCAAAACATTCTAAAGGATTCATTAAAAAACCCATACAAAAGATCATGTTTGGGGGAAAACATCGAATCAGGTGCAAGCCGATATTATATACTGCACATAGGAACCATGGCCACAAGGTAGCTTGTTCATAGACTTAAAACGACAATGAAACTTTCTGAAGACAATCGGTTACCTCCAAGAAATTCATGCATATAAAAACAGCCGTCTCACCGAAAATAAATCAACGTAAGAGCAAACACCGTGTCGCTTTTCTGAATAAAAGCATGTGGTTTGGTCTCTTCCGGGTTGCCAGTTTAGATGTAAAATCAGCCTAAATACAGCATAAAATCCCTACGCTCAAATAAAATACCAGTCCAAATGCATAGTTTTGAACTGAAAAGATTAAATTATATA
>JAOTQW010000008.1:4236172-4248380 GCA_026260075.1 Sisor rabdophorus
ATATAAATTACCACCAGTTGTATTAAATAGCAGCCTACTGAATTGTTTTCGTTCTGTTCAAAGAAGTCCAATTGTTTGTGAACCCGCCAAATTTGGCAACACAGCTCATTATGTTTCTGAGGAGCATCCAAAACATGTTATCTTTTTAAGTCGTAGTCCCTCAATAACATTATTAAACCGGGCGTACTGTTGCGATGGTGCCACACTGCTTTCTTGCAGTTAAAAGTTCACTCGTCGTCATGGGTGGCTTGCCGTTTTACTCGCCTACGTACAGAAGCTCTGGGGGATGTAAGATCTCGCGATTTAAACCAAACCACGCCTTCATCCTCGTCCAGCTTTCGGGCACTACAGAGCGGTGTGGGAACCGTCACCGTGTTTCCAAATTTGGAGTAATCCACAGCGTATATGCCGTCGTCCTCGGACACGGTGGGCACGAAGCGCTGGCCCCACAGGATCTCTTCTGACACGTAGGATGTGCGCGCCTGTGTGGTGATGCCGGTGGTCTCCACCACGCCCTCCAACACCACCACAACCTCGATGTTCTCACGTTGCAGATCGTCAGCTGACAGCTCGTACATAGGGCTGCTTTTGTCAATCACGTGGCTGATGATGAGCGGCGACACTAGGAAGATGCTGCTTCCGCCAACCGGGTTGTCTATCTGGATGTCGATTTGCTCCAACGGAATAACTTCACCCTCCTCCGTGGTGCTGCGGCGCACCAACTGCATGCGCACTGTGGCACTGATAATCATGCTTTTGCGCAGGTCGCCAATGCGCACCATGAAACACAGCTTGTTGTTTCTTAGCGAGATCACCGCATGCTTACTGAAGATCAGAGTCTCAGCGCGACGGCGCGCTTGTGCCGTCTTCATAAAGATGCAACCCAGCATGATCGCGTTAATGACCAACCCCACGATGTTTTGTATGATCAGAACTATAACTGCGGACACGCACTCCTCTGTAATCATGCGCCCCCCGAAACCTATTGTCACCTGAACTTCGATCGAGAACAAAAACGCCGAGGAGAACGATTGTATTTGGGTGACGCAAGGCACAAATCCCTCCGCGTTCGCATCCAGGTCGCCATGCGCAAAAGCAATGAGCCACCAGATCATGCCAAACAGAAACCAAGTGCACAGAAAAGACATGGTAAAGATGATCAGTGTATAAAGCCATTTTAGGTCCACCAGGGTGGTGAACACGTCCTGCAAAAAGCGACCCTGTTCGCGGATGTTCGTGTGCGCTACGTTGCATGCGCCATTCTTGGCCACAAAGCGCGACTTTCTTTGCTTCGACTTAAATTTGGGTTGCAGCACATCCTCCGCCAAACGGGTCAGGACATAATCGTCAGGAATAATACCTTCCCTGGACAACATCTTTGTCCCATTATACTACCTCCACGGTTCGTTGATTACCAAACACAAACGACGCGGCGTTCAATGGACACGAGGTGAATGGGTTGCCAGATTGTTTCCGAGTTCACGGTTTCTTGTTAAAAAGTTGTTTTTGACCCCCAAAAATTAAATTTTTCCTTAAATAAAGTAAAAAAATGGATCCCAAAACCTATCCTATAACATGGTTTCCCCTGCTCCCGTGTAAAAGAATATGCGCGCACCCAAAGTTCGTTAACCAGTTAAGCGTCATTTCAACACAGACCTGCAGTATCACAGCTGCTGCTGCCCATCACATCAAATAAGATATTTCTGTCCAGCATCCTTTAGCTTCTAGACGCGCGCGCGTGCGCGCCTGTGCGTGCGATCTCGTGAACAAACCGCGAGACTCGGGTATCCGTGTCACCTCCAACTCTGGGATTAGCGTTAGTTTCCTGTGGAGCGTTTTTGTTGATCGCCACCAGCTGAAGAGTCAAACTTGCACACTGCACTGAGCTTTTCTGCTGAGCACAACATTAGTCCAACCGAGAAAGAGAAACAAGAAGTGCGCACAAGAAAATTTTCTTTAACAGTATGTGTCGTTGCAGGTATTCAATTCATGATCGCTTCAGGATCCACATCAACCAGTGAAAAGGGAAGACATACCAATAGTGTAAGAATGGAAAACACTACTAAGGGGGTCAAGTTAAAATTATGGGTGCGTCGCCAGGTAGAAAATACTCAGAAAAGTCTTTAGAAAGTTTTTTTTTTGCTATGCTGGTTAAGTCTTTTTTATATTCTAATCAGAATACAATTATTAAGTGTGTCTTAATGCATTTTTATGTATTTCTACATTTTGTGGAAGGTGTAGGACCAAGAAATGTTGCTTCAAAAATAATGATAGGCTTTCCCACCTGCCTATGAACATACATGTCTGAAAGATGCTATCATGGTTGCAGTATTTCTTTTGGACAAGTAGGATTACAGTGTGATAAGATTTTGGTGTGTTTTGATAGTAAAACATATGAAGTTAACCTCATAAGTGTAACTTTAGCAGCATTGCGTAATCAGATACTATTGAATTAAATACTATTTGGTATTTTAGTGCCACTAATTACTAATTGTAATTTTAAGTTTTCTCACTGGTAAATGACACATGATGTATAAAAGTTATGTTGTCTCTGTTCATGCAACCTGTCTTTGGACAAACTTTAGTGCTGTCAGGCTACAGTTAGCATTTCTACTGTACCTTTAAAGCCTCTTTTTTTTATGATATTCCCCAAATGACGCTTTTAGTAATGCATATTGCAATCATGTTTCATTGTTTTAAATATAAATGTTGCAGTTTTTTGACTCTACAAATGTCTTAAAATATATTTACAAGTATGCAAATGTACATTTTTTTTCAATAAATAACATTCTAGAAGCAAATTTATAAAATGCAATCAGAAGGGGCAAACCTGTTAATAAATGTGTAACTTTGAATGACTTATATAAACAAATAGAATTTTTGTGTAAAATCTGTGTATATATAAGTAGTGGTCTTTTATTGTATTCTATATTTACAAATATGTTACATGGTAAAAAATAAAACAAAAATACATTGTACAATTGCACTTTAAATAGAAGGTCATCTGTGGTCATTTGTCTGCTCGAACAAAAGATGCAAAAGTGCTTCCCTCTGTACGAAGAAGGACTTCAGGTTCATCAAACTCCAGAATCTCCCCCCTCTTCATCACCATCACCAGATCTGCGTTGAGGATGGTGTGCACTCGATGCTGAAGAATAAAAAGCATGTGCAAGTCAGCTACATATAGAGTATATATACTGTAGAGGTGTCAGACTTTATGGCTTAGTCTTAGTATATCGTATTTCATAACTACATGTCACTCACTATACTTACAGGAGCCATTAATAAATTAGTTATAAAAGCAGTCAGATCAAACAGCCAAAAAATGTTGGTAGCTTTGCACTAGGTAGTAAAAACATATCTAATTTATATATTTGTCTACAAGTTCATTCATATTTTTTAGGCCAATTTTATCTAATAAATCAGGACATTGTCTGTGGTCCCTATATTGGCATTTATCATATACACCTTAGAGATATGTACCAACATATTACTTAGTTACTTGTATAAGTTTTTTTTTCTTTAAATGCTAGCAGTTCAGTCACATCTGTGTATATTATCTAATCCTTTTATTAAAAGAGATATCAGAAAAACAGTATAAGTTTTATAAGGTTTTATTGCTCTCACTTACCGCTATAATGACCACTGTCCTGTCAGCGAAGGCCGTCATTACAACTTTCTGTAGAATACTCTCCTGCAAAACAGTTTTAAATGTACAAAATAAAGCTCTAGCCCCATGTTGATTTTCTGTTTTGTGTATATAAAAGAATGCAATGCTAAATCATATTGTTGCTAGATTGACAAAATACTTTTGTGTGGCCTGTAACCTGATTAGTCACTTCATGTGCCATTAAATGCTTTAATTTCTAGCAATTTTCTATTTTTAAATAATACTAAAATAGCTTGGCCATATGTACATGAATGAATTGATTTTTTTTACTGTAAGCCATAATCCATATACACATGGTGGTATGTTTTGAGTTCAATTAAACTAAAAAAAAATTTTTTTTTGTCTGTTACCGTGGCCATGTCTATGGAGGCAGTGGCCTCATCCATGATTAGAATACTGCTTTTGCGCACAAACGCTCGTGCCAAGCAAAACAGCTGACGTTGTCCCTGACTGAAATTCTCACCACCTTCTGTCACCATGGCATCTAAAATGAAGCAGAATATAGGATCAGAATATAGTTTCAGTTTAATATTTACTGTTATAAATATTTTAAAAGCAGTATTTACATAAAGCTTCTTAAACATGCCAGATTTGACCTATATGATCATGATGCTGAATTATACTTGGCAAACATTATGAATAATATTTATTTAATATATGTATTTCCTGTCTATAGTATCAGCTATATACCTCAATTGCCATGAATCCATATAATTATATGAACATTGTAGAATAGTTAATGACAAAAAAATGATTATTGTAATCTAAAACTAATTGCATGTGCCAACATTTTCAGTGCATCTTAAACAAGTTATGTGTTGTGTCATCTGCACTACATATTAATTTAATTAAGCTATAAATTAATTATTCTTTTAAATTTACATTATTTAAAAACTATTTCTATATTAAAAAGTCTGTCTGTTCTATCCTTTTTCATTTCACTTACCAAGTCCTCCATGCAGGGATTGCACTACTGGTTTGAGTTGAGCAATTTCCAAAGCTTCCCAAAGCATGCTGTCTGTGGCCTTCAGTTCTGGGTCTAGATTAAATCTGAACACAATTATAACATTAAGAGCAGTTTATTAAAGAGTCTAGAGCAATATTCTCCAAGGAAAGGTTGGCTAAATGCCTGCTTTTCATAAGGGCCTTCGGTACTTTAAGACGTTACAATAAGGAATATTTCAAGACTCTTGTGAAGCTTTTGAAAATAATGTAGCAGTTGGAGCTTTTTTGTACAGATTGCCTGCGGTGTGTTTATTGACGTTCACCTGCAGTCTTACCTGTTCTACTCTTAATGCATCTATAATCTCAGAGACCCTGTGAGTCTTTACCATATGGCTTAAGCGGGGAATTTAAAGTAGAGCAGTTCTTAAAAATAGCACCTTTTAGAGGACATACTGTACTGTATATATACATGCATAAAAATGATTTAATGCTATGAATTTTCATTTGTACAAAATAAAAAAAAAAAGAAAATAATCAGAATTATTTCCTAAATTAATGTAAGTTATTTATTTTCATTTAATAGAAAACTAAATTCTAACCGTATTGTTCCACTGAAGAGAATAGGATCTTGGAGAATAATAGATAAACGACTTCGCAGTGTCTGAAGAGGCAGCTTTGATATGTCAATATCATCTATTATTATTCGCCCTTTTAAACGCAAGCAAAAAAAAAAAGAGTGCATTAGTTAAGATAAAAAAAATAGTATTATTTAAGCAACAGTGGTTTTAAGATTGTACCCTCAAAAGCATCCACCATGCGGAAAAAAGCTAAAGAGAAGGACGACTTGCCACTTCCAGTCCTTCCGCAAATGCCAACCTGCAGTGGAGATTTGCTGTATGTTAAATTTCTAATCATGTACACATAGACACACACTAATTGGGATACAGCAGGGCTAGGCTCTTTGAGAAATTGTTTGCACAGCGATCTGATCCCTTTTCAGTGAGGTGCGTTTGTACCTTTTGTCCTGGTTTGAAGTGGGCATTGACATGCCTCAGTACCGGCTTCAGCGTGGTGTCATACCTGACGCTCAACTTCTGGATGTGAATTTCTCCTTGTTGTGGCCAGCCCTCAGGAACCTGAGACGAAGCTAAGAAAGAAAGAAGGAAGATGCAGGGAGAGCAAAAAGTCAACATTTAGTAAGAATAGGGCTAGCATTCCTGTGGTCTCAGGAAGTTAATAATATTCACTGTTTGTATACAGTTAAAGTATGCCAATGTAAATTATCATCAGTAGCCTGTCAGTGTCTAAAGCCTTTAACACACAGAGCAGCCCTTCGTAGGTCTCAGGTTCAGTCTTTAGCAGGTTGTTTATTCTTTTCACCGCTCCCAGTTGAACCTCCATATCAGCCAGGTTACGCACCATCCAGTTAAGGTAGTTTGATACCTGACAACACATACACATGGGTTATTTACGCTTTTACCCAAATCCAAATATGCACAAACTATTTTGTCACAGTATTGATGACCGAGAGATCTAGTTTTGTCATTTGCAGTATTGTAGTATGTTGATCATTGATTATATAATTTAATATTTTATATATAATAGTTAATATAAGGTTTTGTTTTAAAGGCTGTTCTAAAGACTGGGTATCTGTTTTTAACTTATTAATTTCCACACTGCAATACTGGTATCTAAAATGCAGCTGAAGATTTGCCTTTGCTTGAAGGAGGTATGAGGCTGATACTTTATCTCAGCAGCTTAATTATATTAACAGCAGCTTTTGTTAACAAGAAGACTGTTGCTGCTTTAGTAATGTCAGTGAAATAAACTTAGTAAGGTGAAGTTACTAGTTATATGTGTGTGTATGTGTATGTGTGTGTGTGTGTGTGTGTGTGTGTGTGTGTACCATCAAAGCGTAGGTCAGTCCCAGCCCCACCAGACCAGTAGACAGATGGTTGTAAAGACTGTTAGTGATGGATGCCACTGCAGCTATAAGAACAATACATGCTCCAATATACTCCTGATAGAAACAGGGCAGAAAAGTAAAAGGCATTAGAATACTGTACTGATAAGTAAAAAAAAAAGACTAAATAAACGGAAATAATAAACAACAGTATGATTGAGTTCTATTATATATGATTAGGGTGCCGCTAACAATTTTGGGCCATATAAAATAAATTTGATTACATAACTGTTAGTATTGTTACTATTAATAAGTTAACGGCGGCTGGGGTTAGGCTTCTTGCTCAGGGGCCAGACACCTTGGAAAAATGCAAACTGACTTTTTCTCTTGCGGAAACTCACCATGCGGACTTCCAGCCAACGGTTGGCAGCAGTGAGAAAGAGAGATGCAACGTTATTAGCATCTGTAAGCTCCAAAAGCCTTTGCCGAAATCTGGCCTCATACCTACAGTATAGCATAAACATCAAGTCATTATGTCATCTAGAAGAATTTAATTAATTTCACATTAGTAGAATTGTCCTCCACCTAAAGGCCCGGATGGTGGTCAGACCCTCTATTGTCTCAGAGAAGTGAGAGAGTAAAGGGAGCTGGGTGCTGTCCTCAAGCTGATGCAGATCTCTGGACACACACACACACACACACTTAAGAACTTTTATTACAATAATACATAATTTTAATACAATAATTTAATTGATAGACAACTTGAATTCTGGAAAGTTAGAATGTTATTTAAATTGGAATAAAATAAAAACTAAAAGAATTTTAAATCACACAAGTCAATATTTTAGTTGGAATATGACATCAATAACATCATAAACGTTTCACACTTTTATCCACTATTTAAGCTCATTTCAATTCTGATGCGTACAAGTCTCAAAATAGTTGGCACATGGCACCAAAAGACCAAAAAAGCAATAGATTTTGAAAATATTCAGATGTAAAAACATTAATTAACTAATTAAGTTAATTGACTGTAACCTGATTAGCTATAAGAAGGATGTCTTAGATAGTCTCTCTGAAGTAAAGATCGAGAGGCTCTCCAATTTGTAAGAGTGCATAAAAGATTGTGAAAAACCTTGAAAAACATCCTTTAACAACAAATAAAGGCTTTTCAAATCTCATTTGACACTGCATCACACATTGGAATAATTCTTTGCATTAAATTGCTAAATAAGCACAGGAAAACGTCCAGAAACCACTGTTGTTAAACACAATCTGCCGAGCCATTTACAGATGCCAACTAAATGTCTATCATGCAAAAAAAGAAACCATATGTGAACATTGTTAAGAATTGCCATTGTAGCTCATTTAAAATAAACTGATTCAAAATGGAAAAGTCTTCTATGGTCAGACATGTCCAAATTTGACATTATTATTGGAATTGCTCTCTGATGGTATGGGGGATTAAGTGTATATGGTATGAGCAGATTGCATGTTTTGGAAGGCAGATATATAATGGTCTTTTGTAGGGAAGTCCTTGTGTATTTTAGCAGAAATACAAATACAAAAACACATACTACAGCTATTGCGACAGCATAGCTTTGAGGTAGAGAAGTCAGGGTGTTGAATTAACATGCCTGCAGTCCAGACCTTTCACAGATAGAATTTTTAAACGAAAAAAAAAACATGAAAGATGAACACAAACTCTTTAGCAACTGGAGCTCTGTATCAGACAAGAATGGGACCAAATTCCAACAACAAAACTCAATGCCTAGACAATTGATATTACAAACAGGGTAAACGTTCCAACTATTTTAAGGCATTAAATTGGAAATGACCTAATTTAGTGGATAAAATAGTAAAAAAAATTCAGTTTGAACATTTATTTTATATATTTTGTAAATAAAAAAAGTAATTTGAAAGTCTTAGTATAATTTTCAGGTTGTAAAAAATCTACACTGTATATTAACATCATAAATTTTTCATATCTATCTTTCAGTGCCTAAATTAATTATATTACATTTGCTTAATAACATTGAATAGCTTGATATTTTATTTCCTGCTATTTCTAAAAATATACTGACTATCTCATGGGAAAGGCAGAGCTTCTCATACTTGAACGCCACTCTGAAGTATTTCTGGATGAAGTAGCAGGCAATTGCGAGCGGTGTGAGAGCGATGAGGAAAACAGGTGTCACATATGAGATAACACCCATCGCAGACAAACACAGCAACGTAGAGCGAATCAAACACTCCAGAGTGGTAGGAATATGCTGAAAGGTGTGACAGTAAGAAATGAGAGAAAAAGCATAAGATTATATACAATAATCATAATGTTATATTTCTGTATTTACAAAACGTAGCATGCCTATGTTTCTGGAAAGAGAATTATTATCGAATTATATAATGTGGAGTTTGTTTACATGCTACACAAAAACATATTGTCTAAATTGTTTGTATAAAGTTAAAATACGTTTGTTAAGAACATATGCTGTATAGTTACAACTAAAGGTGGGAGATCTTTAAGAGAATAACTAGTCAGTGACATCAACAACAACCTTTACATGGCAGAGATAAAGGCATCTAATTTAAGCAATTAAAACAATGTGGTAATTAAGAAGGTCACACAGAATTAATATACAGAAGACTAAAGTAACCAATATCAAGGATAGGCCAAAGTGTGGATAAAGAAAGAATCTGATTATGAGCCAAAACATCCAAGCCTGTCAGTCAAAAATTTGATGTCATCATTTCAGATGAAATAGTTGAACTGTAACATTTACTGATGTTGGCAGATGTAGAAGGAGCTTAGAAGTCTAGAGAAATATATTATCTATTTGCAGTCTGCTCAAATGTTAGTACATCCAATTGGTAGAAACTTTAGACATGACAATAATGACTAAAAACACACTGTCAAAACAAAAACATGGAAAAAAAACTGGCCAAGAAAAAAACTTTTGGACTGAATATTACTGCCCGAGGAGCAACTAAATGAACATAGTGTTTAATTTCTAGCTAACAGAAAAGAATTAGCATGTTCCAATACATTTGGAATGTACATTTCAATTAGTTGTTTTTGTGTGTGTGAACAAATTAATATGAAGTACTAATTGTTCTTTGAAGGCTGAGAGCTTTGGTTAAAACAGTCGACATGATATTTGATGAGAAATTGTATCTTATGTGACCCAGTAACCCAGTAACGCACCTGGTCTATTGTGTTTGTATCCGCTGAGAATCGGTTTAGAAGGCTCCCCAAAGGGGTGGTCTCGAAAAGCCTAATCAAAGAAAAGCAAATCAACATTTAGTAAAATAAGCTTTGCTGTAAAATTATTTGCAAAACATAAGATTACAGCTTCACAACATTGGAAAATACTGACAATGTGATATTTTGTTTTTCTGCAATATATATATTTATTGCAATATGAAAAATGTAACTAGATAATTCATTATTTTAGAATGATTGTGGTAATTTTTGTAAGGGAGTGGCAACTGTGTTCACGTATAATACACAAATTATAATTAGAGATAAATACAATAGAACAAAGATTCTAATAAAATAAACTGTTGCTTATTTATTGATGCAGATACAGAAATAAAATATAAAATCACACTGTATCGACTTCACTGTATAAATTAAATGCAGTTGACATTATACATAAAAAGGTTTTGTTCTTTCTGACAACCGTTACAATTACAACATACACAGGGAGGTAAACTACACAATTTGATAGAAAGATTTCAATAAATTATCTATAAATTTAGCAGCAGTTATCCAGGATAAATCAGCTACTATGATAAAGCATAAAGTGCTTTACTTGTCAAATATTTTTTTACTTTCTGTGGATTAAGGTGCCAGCACCCATATGCACAGTTGCACTCCGGTGCTCAAGTTTCATTACTTTGTCCTATCAAAAATATGCCCCATAAATATATTAAATATATTTTAAAAAATACATATTTTTACAATTAAAACCTACATTTAAGTAATAACAACCATATACCTTATCTACAGTGCAATACTGTTTTGGGTTAACCTCTAATGGCGGTAAAGCCAAAGAAGGAGTGAGTGGGTCAGAGTTCATCTGTCACCTGACCACACACAGTGTGCAAGTACTCTCCTCATTACTCAGCAGCCCTGTGCTGTTGCCATGGAACTAAAAGCAAAAGCACTGTTTACTGTCCTGAGCTCAAACAGATGGGACACATCAGTCATTAGGCAAATAGCTTAGTGGAGACTGACTATGCATCAAGGTAATGGTTTTATTGTTCTTTTCCCAAGAAAAGATTGTTCCGTCTGTCTCTCACGCAAATACAGACTAGAAAACACATTAACACAATAAGGCTCACTGAAAGTAATAACCAAAAGGATTCATACCTCATAGGGGCCAGTATAATTTTATTTAGCAGGTTATGGTGCAGCTTTTTGGCCACACTCAGTCCTGTCCATTCCACAGCTACAGATGTGACCAGACACAGTGCAATGCCCAGACAGCACAGGACACTAAACACCAGCAGATATGATGAATGACTGAACCCACAATCCTGTAACGGACAGCACATGCATCTGTTTTTCCTCTACAAACATGTAATAGAATAGTGTTACTTTGTGATGTTAGTTTAATAATAATTAAAAAAAGAATAATCAGTTACAGTGAAAGAAACTATGCTGAATTTCATTGACAGCAAGGCTTCACTAACTCTGTGGAGGATCAATCTAATGAGCCTCAACTTACAATACTAAAGCTGTAGCCAAAGACCCAAAGCAATAAATGAATTAAAATACAAGGTCTAATGAAAAATCACGAAGTAAACAATTTTATAATCAGCTACAATTAAAAAAAAGAGAATCATGATATTTCTATTCTATTCTATTCTATTCTATTCTATTCTATTCTATTCTATTCTATTCCTCATAGGCTCATATTTTGAAACAATGTGTTTTATTAAATTGCAGCAATGTAACAAGCAATACAATTTCCAACACATGATGTCTTTGTAAGTAAAGAGTTTCATTTACAATACTGTCCTTTTATTAACTTTAATAAAACTAAAAGAGGATCAGTTAGTGAGTGGAATACAGCTGTGCTTACAGACCTGTTAACAGTTTTTTTCTTTACTATATTCTTATAGTAAATTATCTGCACCCACCTAGCCCCATTTTGTGCATTATCTTTTTTGCCTCTAAATAAGTCTGAAACATATAGTAATAATTAATATTTTATATTTATAGTTATAATTAGATTTTTTAAATTATTGAAGTAATTGGAGTTTAAATTAAATTTAAATTGATTTTTAGTCATGAATGTGTCACTTACATGCAGGTCTACATCATTACTATTAATATGTACAATAAATTAGGATTTTTATTATATATCCATTAGTTTAATGCCTGTTTGCTTTTTATATTACTGCAGCTGCTTTGGAAATCATAAATCAGAACGAGTAGTTGTGAACATCCTAGGTGAAAAGCCTGACGGATCAGACTGGTTGCTATATGCAATATGTTTATATGTTTAATTATTTTTAATAACACAGAACCAGACTGCAGTGGATTAGGCAGGTTTAAGATGAAATTACACACACACACACACCCACACACGCACGCACGCACGCACGCACACACACACACAAACAGACACACGCACACACACACACACACACACACACACACACACACACACACACACACA
>JAOTQW010000008.1:4265413-4292159 GCA_026260075.1 Sisor rabdophorus
TCCAGCAGACCCCTGTGACCCCGGATTCAGGAATAAGCGGGTAAAGAAGATGAAAGATGGTAATCCTAATTACCCATAGAAGTGAATGTGAGTGCGTGTGTGTGTGTGGCCCTGCGATGGAATGGCAACCTTTTCGGTAGTACCCCTGCCTCTTGCCCTATGTGTGTTACCCTGATTTACAGAATAAGCGGGTATAGAAGATCAATGAATGAATAAATGAATTTTCTATATTTTTAATACATTTAATATTAAAATATTAATAATCTTTAGTAGTTTGGTTAAGAAGCCTACCAGTGAGTCTTATTATAAGGGGAAAACTTGTTCTGTGTCTAAAAATAGGCAAAGTAGGTGGTGGCGCCATTGTTTTTTTTTTTATTAAAAATTAAATGTTTTAATTATTCATTCTGCAACAGCATGTGTTGCTTTTCAATGTTTAATAAATAATACTTATCCCTGTTCTTTCCTGTCCCACCATCTAACACTTAGACTGACATATACTATACACACAAAAAAGTAATATTTTTTTTATACCTAGAATATACTACTAAATGGATCAGCATATTTATGGCCAGGAATTGTTTCTGGACCTGGAAAATGTTAACTTTTTGGAATACAGGTGAAATTAACACAATTTACCTGACAGTATATGAAATTAGTCTATTTCATAAAATTTCATATACTTTTTATACAATATCCAGTGTGTTTATGTTGGGGAAAGATTTTTTTACTGACATGAACAAAACTATCTATCTACATAGATGCCCTGGTGTTTACCGCAAACAATGTCTTTGCTTGCTATGTTAAGGAAACCTGCCCAAATGAGTTATTAATTAGGAAATCGTTGAACATATCCTAAAATGTAAAACACAACCTTTGAACATAAACAGAAATCCAATCAAAAAATGAGTCAATAAATAGTTTTTTTGGCTTTGTCGCTTGTCTAAATGTGTGTTGTGATGCATATATTAAGCTTGTACCTAGCAACAGTTTGGGAAAATTGGAGGTCTCTATGTTGTGGTAGTAGATTATTGAAGTAATTGCAGCCATGAAAGCCAGCGAGGGAGGCATGTAAAGATGTAAATGGGGAGACTTTGTAAACCTGTAACATAAGAGATAAAGAGGTAGAGAAACAATCAGAGGTTAAACACGTTCACCCCATAACCCTTATTTATTTTTGCCTCAATCAATAAGTCAATTAATTTTGACTTTAAGTACAATACAGATGTATTTTAATGCAGTTTTAATAGTAACAGATAATTTTCAGGAGCTTCAGTAGTGTACAATCCAAACCGAATTAAAAATCTATTTTACTACTAGCATTTAAAAAACCAAAAAAATTGATTAATGTATCTCAACACCATTTCCTATACTTGACTTCTCTGGAGACTGATTGATGCTTCAACCCAATTAATTGAAGTGGGTACCTTAGGATTAGCCTTAAGGGACAAAATGGTCAATATTGTTCTTTAATGGGATCAAGAGATTTTTGACTAGACAAATCCTTACAAATTCATGCCAATTTTTTTCACTTTAAGTTAAAAATTAAAACCCACCCATCTGAGACAATGCCTTCTGCAATCTCACACACCAGCACAAACAGAAGGATGAAGGTGAGGATCCAGCGCAGGTTGTGTCCAGGAAAATGAAGCCAGGTACTGTGATGAATGTGAACCTTTGAGCTCTGGCTGCCCCAACCTACGATTAGATACACAGAGCATTGATTTGCTGCTAGTGTAGCATTTTGCATATTTGTAGACTTTCCAATACAGTAATGGCAGGCTTTGTAAACATTCATTCATTCATTTATTCATTCATCCATCTGCTATACTCGCTTATTCCCGAACTCAGGGACACAGGGGTCTACTGAAGCCTATGCCAGCACACATAGGGAGAAAGGCAGGGGTACACCCTGGGCAGGTCGCCAGTCTATTGCAGGGCTGTGGGAGGAAACCGGAGTACCCGGAGGAAACCCACGCAAGCACATGCAATCTTCGCACAGAAAGACCCCTACCATGGATTTGAACCCAGGACCGTCTTGTTGTCAGGCGACCGTGCTAAAAGAATAAGCCCTGTTTGTTCATTTATTCTTGTTTTTCCTTGTTGTGGTAGATATTTATATATGTATTTGTAAAAATCAGGGCACAAAATCAGTCTTTATATCATATAAAGAACAAAGCTTCATTCCTCCCTGTGTTTTGGCTGCTGACTAGATTGAATAGAACGCCAATGCTTTACTGTAGTGCCAAGTCCCCTTACTTGCCAATTACATAATAATAGCTGGAAGGCTGAGGGAAAAAAATTAGTTTAATACTAAAGTGAGTAATTTATTGCCTACAGTTTCACACTGCCCACTGAAACTCACTTTATCATGCTTTAAGAGCTTTGTGATCTCCTGTGGACTAAATACATTTCATTCGCACGAAAATCACTCCATATGAATTATATGTTAAGGGGATTAATAAAAAAAAAAGCTTGTAATACATGGTCATAGTAAACCTAGTCTGTCTGGGTTGTGGCACTGATTTAAAAATCTGACAGCTCTATTAATTATTTCTGGCTGCAAAACTGGAACATGAGCAACGTATGAGGAAGTAATGCTATGATATGTCTCCTGAGGTTAAAAGGTAAGACTGTAACATACCCCCACACAGGCTTTGAGCTTATGTCCTATAAATTCTGCAGCTTTACAACGACAATTGAACAGCATGCATTTGGTAATACAGCGAAAATACTATAAAATCACTAAAATAAATTAACATTAGAAGGTTGGTACATATTTTTTAAATGTACTTACCAATGAAAAGGATGGGAAAGGTGATAAAGAGCAGAAAGACATGAGGAACAACTGTAAGGGCATCCAGAAAGCATGCATTATTGAGCACGCCGCGGTCCACGTTGTAGGCGACAGAGTTGTTCTCGCTGCCACAGAAAGACAAGGACATGGTGGAGCCTGGGCTCTGTAGGAGCAGCAGAGGAAAGAGAGGGTAAAAAGGACCAGAGGGAAAGGGGGTGGAGGAAAGGAGAGATGCTCAGGAGATGTTGAATCCTACTAAATCCTGTTACATCCTTGCTGACGGTATAGTGCAGAGGGCAGGTAAGTTCACGGTCTGCACACAGACTGAAATATCCCTGCATCGGCTCTTCCAAGCACCTGCACAGCTGAAGTACATCCCATTAACAACTGCTTAGGTTTGATGTAAAAGAAGAAAAAAAATAGATCCTTGCACACATTTACTGAAAAGGACAAAGAAATGTCTTAGATTCTTTTAGTTAGAGCTTAGACCTGACCTTGTGAAAAATATCTGTGCTGTGCTCTTCGAGTGTGTACATCTGTCTGTGCTCACATGACAAGGAGGATGGGTTAGAAGGAGGGAGTAAAAGGGCGAGAAAAAGAGAGAGAGAGAGACACAGAGAGAGGGGGGTTTGTGTGCTGAAAGAGAGGGGGAGGGAATTCATGCAGCACCAGCATCATAAAACCTTCATGTATCATGTGCTATGTGTCAGGCATGATGAATAAAACTAAATTGTGAGTTTAAATAGAAAACAATCTAAAAATATATATTTTCCTGCATATAAAATAAATTGGTATACCAATCCCTGTGGACTCTTCCTAAGATAAAAATAGGACACACAAAATGCAGTACCACATGTAGCTTCACACTGGCAACCCTTAGATTATCAATCTGTGTATTTTATAACGCATACTTTTGAATACCACTATAATGAATAGAGTATGTATAAATCCACAATAAATTGCTGCAAACAATTAAGTTTATTATGGTTATAATTATATATTCAACAATATGATTTTAAATATCCAAACATTTTAAATCAACGATAATTGCATATCTATACAGTACACTATACATTTTTAAATATCTACAGTATATTTAACCTACTACATTTAAAAAGTCACACACACACACACACACATTCTCCTTGTCCTTTGTGCCACTTCCCTTCCTGCCCTGCTCTGTAACACCAAAGATGGGATTCTGCAGAGAGACACACATAACTCACCAGCAGCCACATAAGTAAAGGCCAGAATAAATAAAGGTGCCTAGTAACATACAAACAAACAAACAAACAAACACACACACACACACACACACACACACTCACACACACTCTTGAATGTTCATTAAAT
Organism: Sisor rabdophorus; assembly: GCA_026260075.1. Lineage (NCBI taxonomy): Eukaryota > Metazoa > Chordata > Actinopteri > Siluriformes > Sisoridae > Sisor > Sisor rabdophorus. The sequence goes on from JAOTQW010000008.1 coordinate 4,269,561, forward strand.
GCATGGCATTTGATGTCTACATTGCATAATAATTTGTCTGGAGATGTCAACGCAGCTTGATTCTAGGATAGGATTTTAGTAGGCTTGAGTGATATTGTTTAATAATTTAACTCCTCTGCAGTGATCATTTTTAAAGACTGACACTGTTTTAGAATGTCAGGCATGTTATTTTGGTGAGGTAATTTCCACCAAAAAATATGTAAAACAAATAGGGTGAAAAATAGAGTAATATTCAAAAATATTCATTTTTCTCAAGCATATAATATGAAATGGACTGTGATGTCAGAGCCAAGAGAAACCTATAAAGAAATAATATCCTGCTTCTTGTCATGGCTAAAATAATCCTTAAGCAAGTAATAATTTGCAGCATCTAATCAAGTAATAATGTTATACTACATATAAATGTAGTTATGTATAATAATGTAGAACACCTACAATTTGTTATCATGTTAAGAGAGATATTTTCTCTTCTCCTTTATTAATATTCTTTTGTCTTCTTTTGGCCACACATATATGTAAATATGGAAAAATCAGCAGGAATAATTACGGCAATTAAATTTCACAGTTTTAAAGTGCTAAGTAAAAAAGGTCTCTGTGGGTTGGAGTGAAGTCGATGTGGCCTCTATGTCACCTTAGCAGGAGCTTTATGAAGCTGAGGAAGAAATTAGAGTTCAAAGGTGAAGGATTGAATGGGTGCTATTTCTAAACTCAAAGAGAAGCTAAAGCATCCTTGGATTAGACATGCTAGCTGTATTTAATTTCTTTCTTGTTTCTCACTCTGGGTTTTCTTAGTGTGATTATTGCACCCAGATACACATACTCACACATCCCTGTAATGAAGCACAATAAGAAAAGCTCCCATGCTGTGGTGTGTAGAATTGGCTGTCTGACCTAATCACTGCGTATCATTACAGCACAACAACCTTTTCACGAGAATTCACCAGCTAAATACAGCTTCACTAATACATTTATTCACCTTTCAACTCCAAGTTACAGAGAGGATTAATGTTCAGTTAAAAATAACTAAAACATGCAAAAGTGGTGGTTTACTGCTTCAGCCTCAGGGTAAAGATGTTGTAAATCGTGCCATTATTTAATACTTGGACAAATCTATAGTCTCTTCACTATTCTATCTCAAATGTTAATCAGCCAAATGAGGCAAATCAACTCAAAGCAGCACTTACACTCGACTTTTTGCACCAAAAGATTGATTGATTGTTTTTTGCTGTTAATTATTTACAATCAATCACTCTAGAGATTAGAAAAACAGTCCCATAATATCTAGAGCTAAAGTAACAGCACACATACCGGTCTGTAGTGGGAAATCATCCTTATAGAGAAACTCCTTGTTCATTCCACAAACGATTTGTAACAAACGCATAAAAGGCCAAGGTTACATGCCGTCTGTCAGACGTGTTGTTGTAAAACTTTTTTCGTCCACAGATAAAGGTAAACAGCTCTGTACTGATGGACGAGAAGCAGATTTACTGCGACATATGGTCAGTGTTTGTTTCTGCTGGCTCTGGCCATGGTGCTGAAAATAAGGGTCATGAATAATCTCATGAGATGGAGAGTTGCAGGTTACTGTTTCACTAACCTGCACTAACAGGTAAAATGCACGCAGGTAAACCGTGTTTCTAGTCCGAATCTTAAAACTGTAAATATATACATTTTGCATTGAAAAATGTTTGATCGTTTAACGTGAGCATTTGAAGTCTCTTCCTCTTGCTAATATCATTGCGTATATCTCATAAATTTAAATATTTCCTGCCATACTGCACCAGCACTCTTGCACATTTTGTATACGCCTTACAATGAATGCTGCCACTGTTGTTTTATTAAAACTGTTACTGCTATATTTATATTCACTGATCCACATTACTTACTGCCATTGTGATCTAACAGCGTGTTTTCCTATCTTAGTTTTCTTTGCTAGTTAATCTCAGCTAACAGTAAATACAGATTTGATTTCGATCTCAATTTAATGCAGTTTTTAAAAGTACGTTTTATCACAGTAATTGCATATTTTTATGTATTAAATCAGATTTTAGCGTTTTAATGTATATAAAATGGAGCATAGCAACGTTTAAAAAGAAAATGCGAATATATTCGATGCCCTCTAGTGGCTGACTGCAGTAAAGTTCGTTAGGTGTTTTAGCGACCAAATATTCAGCTTTATATTAAATCGAGCCATTAATGCCTTTATTGACAATTGCCTTTATATTATCACAAACAATTACTCGCCTTTTAGATTTATAAAATAAATTTTTTAATGCAAAGCCACAGGTCATACAATTATTTTAAAAGCCCAAACAGGGAGAACACAGATTGTTTTATAACCTAATGCATTTAAAAAATTAAGAGTTAAAACTGGTGTTTCAACGTTTAACCAAAAATTTAAAAAATTGCAGACAAAAAGCCACACCAACAGTCAAATCTCAACTAATTATATGTGCGCTGCTAATTTTGAAGTTAAGAACAAACCTGATTGGCATCTAGAGCGTAAGATCCCACCTTACCTTGTGTACATGGACTACTTTGGTGGTTTCCTTTCCTTTGAAAAATTCATGCACAAAATCTCAACAAGTCTTTTGTTAAATCATTAAACCATTACATTTTTAATTTTTGCCTAATTTGTAAACAATGAACCAGTTATTAAATCAAAAGCGCAAGAGCAAACAAAAGCTTTTTATGGACAGCCATGCTGTACTGATTAGTCTGAACAATAGGTGGTGTCATGCATCACATGTAACATGTGAATGTGATGGTCAGTTCTCTTAATATATGGACATAATAATAAAAAGGCAAAATGCATAATTTTCTATTGTTGCATTTTTATATAGTTCAAGAACATGTTGTATCACAATAGAGAGTTAAACAATCACAGAGATTCATCTTTTATTAGTATCAGAAATGTTCTTGGAAAATGTAATAAAAGATGAAGCATGTTTCGAATCATGGTTTTTAATTAGTATAACATTTTGCTTTATATGCTTTACATTAGTAATACATGCAAGTTTTACACAACTACTTGGGGCAAAGAAGGGCTGTGGCTGAAACAGTGAATGAATTTTAAAAGAGTTTCCTGGATAGCGGATCTTAGAAGAATGTTCTGCAAAAAAGACAGATGATGTACATTCACAATTAATATCAGTTATACATAAAATGAAAATTTTCATACCTCAAACATTAAAGCTAAGAGAAAGGAAGGCAAGGAGTTTATGGTAAAACATTACTGCAATGCATCTTCCTAAAAAATCTTTATTTAACATATTGCAGCTGTTTTTGAGATTTTTTGAGTAATTATCTGTTATACTATGCCAATTGTATTAGAAAAATGCAATTGTAGTAGAATCCAAATCTTTATAGTTTTTTTTCCATAAAGAGTAAAAAAGCAACCTGCTGCATCAAAAGCAGAGACCAAAACATCAACACCAACGTTTCTGTATGACTCATGACATGTAACGTTCCTTTGAACAACATCAGTCAGAAAGACTGCTAAGAGTCCTGTATGGAACACACACTATTCAGATTTACTAGTGGTCGCTCGCTAAGTCTGTAGAAGGTGTAAATGGTCTTTCAGGCGTGCAAACAAATTTACAGTGCAACACAGTACACGTTATGTTCTTGATTGTCCAAGAGACGTCACATGTACATGATGCATACGCTCAGTCTAAACGACGTTTAATAGGTTACCCAGGGGTGCTCAGGGTGTGGTGTGAAGTGTTTTCATCTGTAGTACATAGCCCTGTCTGTACACAGCAGCACTGCCCTGGAAAACCTTTCGGTTTGCAGTAGAACTGACTGATGCTGCTTTAGAGCTGGACATGTTACATAGGGTACAGGGACACATTCAGCACAGACACATGAACACTATAGGCAGAAAGCCTTAAATCACACAATTAACAAAGCTATTAACCTTCCACATGCAAATTCAAATAGATAAGCAGATAAGTATGATCGAAAGAATTTGATTGGCCACACAAGTTCTGGAACAATAAAAAATTTACAGCAACTAATATGTGAACCCAAATTATCACAAAAAAGGGGAATGTTGTTGGTCTCACATTATATAAACCACCTATAAGGGTGTAAGAAAGAATAACAAAAAAACAGTGTACATACACTTCATCATCATATTCCTTTGGTGGAGAAACTGCTATCACAAGGTCAATCCAGTCCTAAGGGGGGGAGGGGGGACCCACACACACAATTATTAACTAACATTTATATTATACTTCTTGCTGTCATATCAATATAACTAAAACATTTTTTTATTTATGCATTGAAATACATATTAATTAAAATCTAACAATTCCTTAGATACTGAAAAAACAGAGACAAATTTTTCCCCTCAGATCAATCAGTCTACTCAGATCAATTCTAATTATTATAAACAGAAGCCTCTTGCCCTGGCAAAAGATAAATATTTGCATAAATTCAATAAACCAACAATCACCATCTGAACTTTGGCATGGCCACAAAACTACATGGAGATTTCATACAGAACCTCTGTTAAATAAATATAAGGTTTCAGCCATTAGAATGACAGTTGGGGATCTTGGATATATAGTTAGAGTAAGTGCTGTCTAAATGTTTTCTTGATACCGTATCATTATTTGAAGCTTCATTGTTGATACACATGTAAACTATGAATTAAGAACGTGTAAGAGCAATTGCCAAATGCCAGAATTGCCAAATTTTCTCACCCCTCCACGGTTCCAGGCCTGAGCTAACAAGTTTTGTCCTTCAGTCAGGGTCACATCTGTCAATATTTTTCCATTTACTGCCATGATCTCATCACCAGCCACCACTCCACCTGAGAGCCATGCATAACATTTAGCAATTTCTGACAGCAATAAATAGAGTACATCCGTTCAGCACCAAAACCTGAAACTGAACGGAGTACTGTGGTATTAATATTCAAGTAATCTCACCATGCTTATCAGCTGAGCCTCCTTCATAAATAGCTGAAACCACAAGCTTTCCCAATGGAGAGTCTATTCCCCCTTCCACAGCGAGATCCAGTGGGCCCTCCTGCACCATGGACACATGAAGTACAAAAATCTTTTAGTCTGAGAACAGTGTAGCCCTGTATATTCAACAGTTATTGTAATCAAATTTCTGCTCCATCAATCTTATATTAGTAGCATGGCACAGTAATTTTCCCTTCTACTAATAGCTGTCATAGACAACATAACCCATCCACAAATGGGGCTTGTTCAAATAAACGAATCCAATAATAAGCATCAATCTAATGAGGATAAAAGGTTACCTTTTTAATTCTTAGTAGCCGGACATCTTTTCCTTCTATCTGCTCAGGTGTAAACTACAATGTGTTTCCACAAATAGTGTTGACAGTGCATGAACAAAAAGAACAATTGGATATAAGCTATGTGGCACATCAATGTGGCTGTAATAAAATGTCAAAATAGATTCCACACTTTGTAGCATACTTTTTATCAGTGAAATTGTTTGAAGAGAAAATAGCCAAAGTTCCTTCATATTTTAGGCAAATTTAAACATCTTCAAGCTTTAATACGAGTAATTTTGAATTTTACTATTTAATTATTACTATTAATTTTTTTAAATGCTAAGCAGCATAATGCAATGCTATAGTAAACACCTAAATAGCAGTCCCAAAACCTTTAAACAATTCGAGAAAAAATTCAAGATTATTTCAGAAAACATTTACTCAATCCAGTTCTAATACATGCTAATTACTGACCAACATTTTTTAAACTAGTAGAAAATTTAGAATTGTAGGTATATAGTAATAGACCTTGTCTAAAATTATATATTTCTGTATTATATATAAAAAATTATATATTTTTTATATTATTTTCAAAGAGTCTGAAAAGTCAGTTTTCTGGAACTGAGTATATCTGAAACTATAGTGTGTGATATAATATGCAACAAGGTTGCAGATGATTTACCACTTCCGCCCAGATACAATGCACACTTTACAACTACATGACTGTAGAACGTTTGCAGAAGTTTTAGGTGCCTTAAGTAGCTATAGATATATTGTTCCTTGTAGTTAAATTGCACTACTTTAGGTGCCAATAACAAAATGCAAATATAGTAAATCCGAATTTGATTCATACCACCCATAACCACACTATAAGAACATACTTTTTGTTGGTCGGGAAATGCATGCTTAAATGTAGTACCTACTTAAGTAGTATGTGACTTTGGATGGGGGCCATTGTGACACTGTGAGATTAGGTAAAAGCTTAGTATTTTATTAAGCAAAATCTGAAGGCTATACAGTACCATTGAATAGGGATCGAAGTCATCTTCATATTTCTGGAAGCCCTGTTTAAATAAAAAAGAGAAAAACAGGTAAGGTGTCTGTGAACATGTGTAGTGAGAAAAACTGGGTATTCTTTGGTAAAACAAAAAAATCCACACAAATGGTAGGCAGTATTTGGATTTGATTTCTGCGAGTTGTAATTTCATGAACATCACAAGCCTGCCTTCTGCTTAAATAATAATTATTACCTGCTTCACTTGCACAAAAACTATTTACACCTTTTAATAAACTCAATTAACTGTAAAACTTTTGTATTGTATAGTATTACTCTAATTGAGCCAGTGTCAAACAGAAACATCAGTGACAACCTCTTCACTCTTAAAATAAAAAATGTGACTATAACAATAAACTAAGTAAACATAGAATCTGATTAATAATGAACAAGTGGGTGTTGCCCCTATGTACAATTGGTGTCCCTAGTCTGTACGTGTAGGACAAAATGAAAAATGAGACAAAGAATTTGGTTGGATCACTGGAAGCTTTTTTGCTGGTACAGGGAACACAAATGGAAACAAGGCAGTACCAAATGTTCATCAGACATGTGAATAGGACAATCTGCAACATTTATATGTTGTCACAGTAAAAAATTATAACTGTTTTTTACACCCACACACTCACAGAAACACAGAGCTTTAAAAAGAAAAATCATAATTGAAAAAAAAGGAACACTTCATTTTGTAGTTGTTCAACGAAGCACAGAAACTCAAACTAACAGTTAGGGAGGTATTAGAACAACAGTAAAACATGAGGGGTTTGAATTACTTCACATAACACATAAAATAAGCAGCATACTATTATCTGCAGAAACATTACGCCAAATAAAACAAACATGACAAAAAAAAAACTAAAATGGATTATGGCCAAAAGGTTGTGGACAATAAAATTTAATGTCACTATACTTTATACGTATTTATAGTCTATAGTCTATCAAAAGATATTATTTAAACCCATAATGGTGAGTTGCAGACTCCTTAACACTTCCAAGCACAAACTTTAATCACCCGCACCTGTTTTAACTTCCTGACTACCAATCTATTTATTCTCCACTCGTTCACTTAGCAGGTCTACATTTTCCTAACAGACTTCACATCTGTATTCTCTATCAGCACTCAAGTTTAATTTATTCTTTTTTCTACATAGAACCTACTTTGATACACCTTCTTGGTTCTCTATTATCCAGTCTTCAGTCTTACCCTCTTTCTGCAGTCTTATTGTTATATATATATATATATATATATATAGTTTTAAAAATGTAACAGAAGTATATCAGAATCAAAAGCCAATTGATGAAAGTAGATCCCTCAGACACCAAGAGCAACACATAGAAAACACTCAGAACTTGGATTACTTGTTTCTTCTTGGACTTAAATGATGTGTTGTAGACAACCATCCGCTTTAGCATCTGCGGTGACTACAATATAGAAGCAAGTATAGAACAGTATTACAAAACAAATATTACTTTACACACGAATTTATATTAACATGTACACATACACTTCACCTTAGAGCTCTCATCTTTCATTAAAGATATTAGATATATTGTGTGCTCTGAGGACATGAAACTATGCAGGGAATTGGCTTCTTATAACAGTTGTTGGGAAAATATTGCATGTCTAATTAAACACACACTCAGAAATCCACATGATGAAATGTGGTTTATACCACTTTTGACAGTTATTAAGTACTGCATGCCAGCATCATCGCAGAATAAATAGAAATATGAAATGCTGTTACCCAGTTTTAGTCTTTTTAGCCATACTTGGCGAATTTTCCTTCTGTTATCACATACTTGCTGGCCCTCAAATATATAACTAAACGAGGCCATTGTAAATAGAGATTTTCAGTGATTTAACAACAGAAGATTAAAAGTGCGTAGATAAGGCAACTGGGTTGGAATCCAGAGAGTTAATCAAGTTTTAATCTCTCTCCCTCATTTTACTTTGTCAATTTTCCTCAGGGAAGAAATTAGTTTTCTGATTTTTGCTTCATGGATCACAGTAGAAAGAATGCACCTTCTGCAGTCATACCTATCACTCACAAACTGGAATACAATCTCTATTATAATAACCGATATGCATTCACACACTTACCGGGGGCTCAGGACGTAATACCGGTCTGTATGTGTTTTTGGATTGGGGCAGCATGAGTGGTTTTGATATGACAGGATTCACTTGTCTCCTCTGATTAGGAGGACTTGGTGCTATTTGCTATGAATCAGCAAAAATCAAATAAACTGTTATATTCACACTAAAAGAAAAACTGAAAGGGACCATAGAATGAACAATTTAGACAAAAGTAAACATGCAGCCACTCAAAAAGATGGGTAAAGATGGGTAAAGCTCACCAGTGGACTGCTGGAGGTTGATATTCTGCTAACATTAGAAGTATTTCTCATAACCTAGACCATATTAACAAAATGTCATATCTAATGTCATATCAGCATTTAAATTTGCTTAGCATATAGAGAACATGAAGTTAATGTCACAGTGTGTTAAATTGGGTTATCTTGCTGGTAGATGAGGGGATAATAGGGTAGATAGATACAATTTTCCATGTTGTCTTGAAATTTACTTTCTGGTATATCTAGAGCCAGAAGTCTAGTGACCTAAAGCTGAAGTCTTGTGGGGTAGTCCGGCCCTAGTCCTGTCGTTGCTGGTACCCGAGATTCTAGCACCCAAGATAGGCTTGACTAATGAAAGACCAGTGTTTATCCACCAATAACGGGTGTTTTTCAAAAAATATTTATATACTTTACATTTCTTTTGCACAATTGCTATGGTAACAGCTTCCAGCAGCTCCTTCTACACTGGGGTGCATGCTGGTGACTCCACACTTCCCATTCCTTGCTCAAAAATTCAACATCTTTAGAAAATTATTGCTATAGTTTTTGGGTCTGTCTCTAGAATGCTCGAGAAGGACTCGCTCAGCCAGTCTGAGACACATTGATCTAGCTACAGAGCCAAGTCATTTATTCAAATATATATATATCTTTGGCATAGATACGGCAGCAGCAGATCTAATAAAAACACTGTAATGCTGCATGATCTGTGGCATTTTTACTCACTCTTAGACATTTTTAATTTAAATTAATTTTCAAATTATGTATGTTGTAATGATGTTTGTATATGTGTGGATGCTATTTGGGGATTTGATATCCATTCTTGTGCTGGCAATTGTTATGGATTTATGTTGTTAATTGATTTGAATTTTTTAAAAAATACCTTTTATTGGAGCTGACATTTAATTTGTCCTGGTAGAGCACACTATGCTTTTCATTTGATTTCTCATTGAATCACCATAAAAATTTATGCTTTATGCAACCAAAAAAAATATCGCTATTAACAAAACTGCGCTGTGACATAGCTTCACATTCTAAATATCCTAAAGGATAGTGGTGGACAAATCATAAAATCATGAGCTTAATCATGGTAAATGTGGTATGTGACATGAATACAATTTAATGTAATGCATCATGTGATTAATTCTTGATGTATTTAACTATGAGTTTACTTTTACTGTAGTGGAAGATTTATTATGCATATCTACAGCACCAAAGCAAACAGACTGTTCATTTTAATTAAAGGCAGTAACCTCCTGAATTACCATAAACTGCAGCCATTGGTAGCTGTTTACTGACATGATTTTGATTTATTGAAATATTGATTGTCAAATGTTCAGAAACTACTTATAAAAAGTTATAAAAAAGATATAAAAATGAACATAATGAAAGGCTAAGAGCAAACACTATTTTTTTCATTTTTTATAATGTACTGCATATTCACACTGGTGAATTTTAAATAAAAATGTTCTTCCTCCAGAATATTTCATCATAGTGGCAAGAAAACCGTTTATAAATGCTAGCTGTGCTTATCTACTCAGACATAATCATTACTTGTTGTGGGTATTGGTTTTACGGATTTGTCCACCTCCAAATAAATATCTTTTTCACACAAACAGCATACACACCACATGCAGCAATATAAAACATTAGCAGCACTCTTATAACACACAAAATCCACAAGCCATATATTCTACTGTGAATCAAATCAATCAACATTACAAATCAATCTACTTAAACAGATTGCTACCTGTGCACTGCCATGGTAAGAGTGTTCATGTAAGCCGTTGGCATGGTAGCCACCTATTTGCCTGTAGCCTTTCTCCTTCCATTCTTTCCTATGTTCAAATGAGCTGTGGGGTCGGTGAGGGCTTTGATTGGAGGTTTGGTAATCTATATGCTGAGGTGGGGGAGGAGGTGGCGGAGGTGGTGGTGGTGGGGGAGGAGGAGGAGGTGGCGGAGTCGGAGGATGAGACAAAGATTGAGACCAGGAATACTGAGTCTGAGCTCTGGAAACTGTAAAAGGTGGTCGTTCATGACTAATGGAAGCAGAAGGAACTCGGGAAGCAGGTGGAGAAGGTGGGCGCTTTGGAGCAGGATGTGAAGGTGGAGGAGGATAAGAGGGAGTAAGAGACTGTTTTGGGGATGGGGGGGAATGAACAGATTTGTAATACAAGTGGGGTGAAGGTGGAGGAAGAGGTAACGGTAGTGGGAACTGATTGGATGTGAGAGGAGTAGGGGCCAGTTGTTTAAGAGGCTGTCTTAAACTCTGGTCCACCTCGTCCAGGTTGATATCATCCAGGTCTGTAGTAGCAAGCTGAAAACCACCTGGAAATCGTTTCACCGTAGATGCAGGAGTTTGAGATGGACTCATCTGTACAAAACAACTTGTTTGGTTTAAAAAAAACCCTACAGAATTAATTTTAATTCCAAATATATCTGTTTATAAGACCCACAAGCAATAACTAAAAAATTCACAGACAATATACTTCAGATCCACACAAGATGTGCTAATCTTTATAGAGGCTGTGCTTTTACCTCAGGGGAATCATTTTCTACAGAGGAAATTTGCTCCAATCTAGTCTGGCAGAGCCTCTCCACCCAGTACTGCACTTTCTCTGATTCCTCCTGATCCTCCCGCTCAGTCTCTGTTACCTGCCCACACCAACACAGGCTAAGATGCAAAAACACCTCAGACACCCTAAACAGACAATTCTACTGGCTGCAATTTGTTGTGAAACAAAAATTTTTTGTAACCTACTACAACTTTCACAACAAGCCTTAGCCACCTATTACAGTATATATAAAAAATACAGTAATAAAATAAAACTCTATATCGTCACTCGAGTGGCTTTTGTACCTCTTGCAGGAGTCGATTAATTTTCATCTGTTTCTCTCGTTCAAGAATCTCTTCCTTTTCTTTGGCAAGTTTCAGCTCAAACTCCATTTCTTTTTTGCTCTTTTTCTCAGTTGAAAGAGTGTCTGTCTTGGTCATCTTCTTTTTCTTTTTTGTCTCTTTACCTTTCTGTTTATTAATAATGTTTTTTGTATTTAAACATTGTAGTTGTTTGTTTTATACTCATCACACAAAAAAGTATAAAAAATTCTGTTGTCCACACAACAGATTTTATAAAACAGTTTTCAATTCAACATGTTAGTGATTCTAAACTTTACATTGCACAACACGCAGAGTACCTTTCTGAGTGTAGGAAACTTTCCTTCATAGCGGTAAAACCAGCTGCGAGCTATGGGATCAAGATTAAAAGGAAATTGATGAAACAGGAAGTGATATTCTATCCATACATCTTTAATTCAATTCAACAGCTTCAAATGAGCCAACCAGCAGAGATGAAATGAAACGCTTGAATCGTTTTCTGTGTTGTAATACAGAATTCGAAAAAAGATTGAAGGAAGAGGTTGTCGAAAAAAGGTCATTAGACCTTTCACATTTTCATAGATTGAAACACCACATTTTCCTCAGGAAGCAGTTTTACTTACTTCTCTGTTCTCTTTCTGTTCATCATCATCATCATCATTATTGTCAGCTTCTGCAGCTGTAAACGTCAGGAGTAAAAGTCACAGCAAACACCGAAAGAAAAATACAGAAGGAGATTGCATTCATAATAACTGAAAGCATATCGAGTAAGGTGAGAAGACGTGAAGATGATAAAATGTTGTCGGCATATTATCATCAGTTAAGATTAGGAAGGTAAAAAAAAAATCTCCTCACACATGCATGGAAACACAGGTGCTGGCATGCTGCAGTATAGTAAGGCTATGATCGTACCTGAGCTCCTGGGTTTTGGTGAAGGTGGAGATCGTGATGGAGGTGAAGTAAAAGGGACAGGGGATGGACTTTTGGATTTCTCTCTGGAACCCCAGTCTTCCTCCCATTGTCTGTTTTGCTTTCTTTCTGTAGCCTCTAACCTAAAACACAAATAAATATGAAACAAAGACACGATTCTCTCGGACTTCTTGAAAACAATAAGTAGGCATACTTTTCCATCTCTGTTCTGTATCTTTCCTCTTCCTCTGCAGCTTTCTGTAAAATTTCCATCTTCCTCCTGTTGCAAGAGAACAAATAATAATCATAAAAAACTGAAATGATCAACAAGCAACAGTCTGTCAAAAATGAGCCATGTACAAATGAAATGCGCACGTCGGTGTTCTAAAGTCACAGCTGGTTGCTGAATTATTAATGCCTCGCTTCATTATCTTTTAAATGTGAATTCAATACATTCAAAAGAAGTGGATTCCTTAAATAGAACACATGTATTGTCTAGAATTATTAGAATTTAGAAGCTATTACACAGAGCTAGATATACAAATCTTTAGAAAACCATGTCCTGTAAGGCAAGGTTTGTAAGAGAGCACACCATTATGGTGTGGACCGCATAGTGTAAGTTATATTCAAAGTTCAAGCTCTTAAACTGACAGGCGCTCTTTTTCCTGTTGCTCTTTGATAATTTTATTAGTCTCCATTGCCACTCTCTTCTGTTGCATGAGCTCTCGCCGTTCAATCTCTCGCCGAGCTTCAACTGCCAGCTTCTCCTCATCCGTCATGAATAACTCTCTGCCCTGAAATAAATACACACACACAAAAAAACTTTTCAGGGACCACAGACACACAGAAAAATTAGTTTTACATTTTTAGATCTTTTAAACTTAAAGTTGAAAGTTCATTCTTTCATTTATCTTCTAGTCTGCTTATTCCACAATTTGGGGTCACAGGGGTCTGCTGGAGCCTTTTCCAGCTCTTTAAGGGCAAAAGGATGGAAGGGTACACCTTGAACCAGTTGGCAGTCCATCACAGGGCCACACACTCAAACAGACTCTTATAGGCAATTCGGAGTCACAAATCAACCTAATGTATATGTTTTTGGACTGTGGGAGGAAACTGGAGTAAACCCACACAAGCTCGGGAAGAACATGCAAACTAGATGGACTCGCACCTGGGACCTTCTTGCTGTGAGGTGATAGTGGAAATCAAACTTGGTTAATAAGCATTCCAACACCTTAATTAATGATCTACTATTTCACTACTTCACCCAAATGCAACATAAATTTACTTTCTCATTTTCCCTAAGCAAGTGAAAATTCAATAAGAGTTGAAGGGTTTGTTTAGGGACCCAGCAGCTGCAGCATGGTGGTGCTGGAAACTAAACCCACAATTTGTCACACAGCAGTCCAGCACCTTACTCACTGAGCCAGAAAAATACATAAATACTTCAATAAATCAATACACTTACAATAGAAAACCATTATGTATGCACTAAACTAGTGGCCTCTTCTTTTGTTTAACATATATGCTGTTAACATATACCTACCTACCTCCCAAATCATCCAATTGGTTTATTGGGTAAGTATATTGGGTAAGTGTGTAGTATTGTTTTAAGATATTTAAATTTAATTGTTGTGTTTTATATAAACATTTTCAACTTTAGACAAATAAAAAATTCTGAGTAAGGGCATAATAAAACGCTTAATACCTTCCTGATGTCTGGTTTCAGAAACTTATTTCAATTATCTTTTGCATCTCATAGAGAATGAAGGAAACACTAACCAGACTATCACATTGTTTTTAGACTGAAAAGTCTCTATAGAGACTGAAATATCCTAAAGTGAGGAGTAAGAATATACTTCCTCAGACGGTAGCTTGAGTCCCTAAAAGCTTGAGGGAATGAATGTTCAGAATGGAATTCTCAGTGATTGACTTATTTGCCCTATGTTATCCAGCACCTTAGAGAACAGCGCGAGTCAATTGTGCTTGAGGTTGACAGAATTACACAAACTTACAGCTCCAGTGAGGACTGTGATAGTTAGACTCCTGCTGCCCTTCAACACTCGGACTGCCTACAAATACAACACAAAGTTTTCTCTTGCTTTACCAACTCATTGATATGACTGATAGATTTGCTACCATTCTAACAACATGCTTACCTCCTTGTGGTCCACATTACTAAAATCCACGCCATTGACCTCAACAATCTGATCACCCACCTACATCCCCCCAAAACCAATAAACATGTCAATGTCTCTAATTAAATAAATACATATGTACTCATTTCCTAAATAGATTTCTGCACAACAAAGATATTAGCTCACTAGTCTCCAGAGAGGTAATGAGATTGGAATACCTGTAGGCCCACTTCCGCAGACAGAGAGCCGGGCTTCACGTTGCTGATATAGATCCCTGGTTTTTGAGTTGGTCCACTAGAAATACTGAAGTGAACAGAAATGATTGTGTTAGTTCATTTGTCAAACCTAGACCATGAAAAACCTTTTTAATCTGTGTATGCCATGACACATTTGTCCTCTTGATTAAACTGTTTATAAAGCATCAAACAAATAAATCCTTTTGAAACAGGTAAATTTTTTTTGATATATCTATTATAGGTAGTTTATAGCTTAGGATTCTAAGTCTTCTATTCTTTAGCCCTAAATACTACCAACAGGAAAGAACCTAAAGGTAGAAATAGTACCATTTTCCACACATTGCAGTTTCCTCTTTTGTGTATATAAGACACACTCTCACCATGATTTATGCAAACATAAAGAGTATACCTAAAGCATGGTGCATTCCCAGAGCGACTTACAACTGAGCAATTGGGGGTTAAGGGCCAGTTTCTGGTATCAGTCCAACATCTTAACCACTAGGCCACCCCTTTCCCCTTAAAAACCCTTATTTAAAAACCACCTGATTCCCATTCCTTTGGTCCCAACCAGGCTGAGGAACACTTTTTTCTCCTTGAGCTCTTTTCCTTCAAGGGAGGCCAGACCAGCAACACTGCTTTTCTTCTCCTGACAATGAACAGGAAATATTTGTGTTACTACTGCGTAGTTAGGATGAACAGAGGCGTAAATATTGCTGGGACCTACCCCTGATTCAGACACAAACTGATCCACAAATTGCCACTTTAGAGGTTCATCAGGGGAACTGAAAAAGACAGGGGCAGTTATTAGCCAAGGTAGTTAACAAGAAATGCAAACTTATTTAAAATCATACGCAGCTCACAATTTCTATGGGAGAAAGTAAATAAAATATAATAGTCCTTTTGATTCATAATCCCTTTATTGTTATGAAAGACACAGAAAGAGAGAGGCTTGGACAAAATATTATAAAGTCCAAACCATACAATCCCATCTGTAAAAAAGAAGGACAGATGGGCATTTATCGCTGCCAGTAGAACTAAAAGTACAGTATTTATCATTGCAGTGTGTGTGAATGCTAAGAGCCGCAAAAATATAGATCATATAAGCTATTAGGAGTAAAATAAACATGATTATAGAAAAGCCACCTGAAGTGAATCACACTGTCCCAGCATTGTATATTTTAACTAAGTGACTAGAAAAAAGGGCACTAATATGTATCTATTATATCTAAATAATAATCCAAAATAAAACTGACATGCAGCACTTTTTAATCTCAAGGCCACTGCAACTATCCAGTATCTTCAAGTACAGAGCCAAAACATAAACATGCCCAAAACAGTTCAGCATTCAAAGTTTCAGGATACGAATATGGAAGCAGATGCTGACATGTAAAAATTACCTCTTTACTGGTATCATTCCAACATCTGTAAACAGAATCAGATAACTGTTAAACAATTTTCCTAATGTAGTAAAATTAAACAACAAAAAATCTAAACATATTATAAGCGCAATTATTGCTGTTTCTTCTATGAATTACTACAGCAGAGATTGCCCTGACTCACATCTGACTTTAAGTGACACAGTCTTCTTGGTCTTGATAAGGCTGATAACCTCTTCATGGATGCAGGAGGAAATTGAATAGCCGTTGATGCGCACAATCTCATCTCCCACCTGCCAAAAATTCCCACCATTACTAGTTTCCTGCTGAGTCAGTATGGTATTAAACAGCCTGATCACTTATTTATTTTTCCTGGCATTTTAAAAAACACTAACAATGATCTTATTTATCAAATAACTTTTATTATATTATATTTAATATTTATTTTCACACGAACAACAACAGTTACCATTCAGAAAACAACATACAATAAATACAAATGCAAGCCAGATCATATCATGAGAAATGCCTATAAAATGTACATAGTGGAACGATAAATCATACAAGATGATGAATAGAATGAGGGATTTTATCACAAACGGTCAATTTATGTCTGTCTATCTCTTTCGGTTGCTTACCTGCAGACCCACATTTGCAGCCTGTCCATCCTTTACAATTTGTGAGATGAAGAGTCCACAGCCAAACTCAAGGCCACCTCGAACACTCAATCCCAAGCCATCAGGGTGATGACGGTCCAAACGAACCTCCTTCAACTTTCTGTATACACACAGGGAATTTACATGATAGCAGCCATTCATTTAAAATATGCACAATATAAAAGCTGATTGCACTTCAAATGACCTCTATGCTCTACTAAAATACTGAGCCCATTTACATGTGGCTAACTCGTTTATTTTGTATCAGGACTGCATCTTGATTAGATTTTACTGCTAGCAATTACACTTTATATTCAGACGGCCAAACCGAAATCTCTTTTCTTCTGCTAATTCTCTAATAGCATTTGACTATTTACACTGGAAAATTAGCTTCTATTGGAAGGGAATTTCAATGCCAAATAAAGATTAATGTGACTAAAATGCATCTAAGGTACAGTCCAGGGGGCACCCCTGCCTTTTGGCCTATGTGTACTGGGATAGGCTCCAGCAGCCCTCAATTACCCCGGGTTAGAGAATAAGCAGTAATAGAACATAAATGAATAAATGAATAAATAAATTTGGGTGACATCAATTCAAAAATAATTCATATGCCTAAAAGTATACCAATACTGTTTTTGTATGATGTTTTGTATATAGGTGCTTTAATGTGTTAAAATGGATTGGATTTTACATTTTTGTCTTCACTGCTTAATTACAATATAATTTCTAAAAGAAAATAAAAGCTGTTTAACCCTCTTGTTCACTATCCAGTGTAGTCCTAAATCGCCACACCCCAAAAACGATTTGATCATCAGTCGACTATATGCAAGATTCGAAAATTTTGATACAACTATGCAGAGCTTTAGTCAGGAATACCAAGGTGTGTTTATCCAAGGTGTTTCGAAGTTCATGCAATAATTTTCTTGTAAATCACCGTATTCCAGACTACACATTTTAGATAATGGTATTTTGTGTCATGTTAGACACACTCCTTGGGTTCATATACGTTTTATTTTTTA
Organism: Sisor rabdophorus; assembly: GCA_026260075.1. Taxonomy (NCBI): domain Eukaryota; kingdom Metazoa; phylum Chordata; class Actinopteri; order Siluriformes; family Sisoridae; genus Sisor; species Sisor rabdophorus. The sequence goes on from JAOTQW010000008.1 coordinate 4,287,421, forward strand.
TATGGTTCCTGTGAAGCCTGTAAAGGCACAATTACATTACCATATGACAGAAAGACTCAGCCCTCCCTCTCTTGCATCCTCTGTTTGTCAGTATTTCATTTCTTTATAATAATTTATTCATAATATATCCCCACCTGGATCTCTTTGGGGTAAGGTTGTCGTACTCCACCTGGTGTTTAAGAGGGATTAGAGGCCGGATGGCATCGAAAAGGGGCAGGCGATTTGGTTCATTAATCACGAGCTTTAAGTCTCCCACCAAGACAGGCAGCTCCATCGATCTAATAAAAAAGCAAAAGGTATAAACTATTTTGGATACCTGGATCTAAGCCGGCTTGAAGACAGCAGAGCACGTATGATGGATAGCACTGCAAGTCATTTTAGTAAACTAAATTAATAACATTTTGAAAAACTGATACTGTAATAAAAGTAACAATACAAATCAGCATTCTTGTATATATCTGGTTTATAAACGTTTATTAAAATAAAGTGTCCTGTCCCAGTCCTTTTATAATATCTTCAATTCTAATGGATTTGTTTTCATTTATATGGTATAATTCAGGTTTTAATTGTTTTGTTCTTTAAAAATACTGATCTTAAAAACATAACTGCATGTGATTTGCTATATGCAGTAATTCAAGCCATTATTTTATTAATAGATTACCATATAACCACAACTGTAGAATAAAGTAAACATCTTAATCATGAATTTCAATATATTTTACTGGCTGCAGCTTTTAGTTTTCTCTGTTTGGGATTTATTGTTCTGCCCTGGTATATAAAACTTTAATGACTGCTATTTTACTCTTGACTCAAATATCAACAGCAACAAGGCTTTTGTGAATGGCTGCATGTGACCAGGTGGAGATTGGAAACTATCAGATCTCCATCCAATAAGACAACCTTCATCTGCTGGTCTAACAACAGCCAGACAAAGACTAAAAGGAAAAAACAATTTAGCAACTTATTGTCCAGATAAAAAGAAATCTAAAATAATTTAAAATGTGTATAACAATGCTATTTTCAATTTTTTAATGGTACCATTGTTTTACAAACTTTTATACATTATTTATTATGAATAATAGAAAACAGTTTTTTTATGCAAATGTAAAACCTTAGCACTAATGAATGTCATGTTAAATGGTGTCAGGTTCAAATAAAAAGTATATTGGCCCTACTTCCAAAGCTGGGTTACATAGCTTCTTCTACTCACAAAATGACAATAAAAGGTAAATTAACGTATTTTTGTGTATGCAGTGTTATCTATCTTAGGTAACACCAAAAACATTTAAATTACCTGATCAATAATATACATAAGATTAATAAAATAACTTACTTATGATACATTCGCAGAACATCATACAGGTAATCCTTTTCCGCCTCATTATCAATCAGCAACTCAACCTGCACAGAACAACAGCCCGAAATCATTAAACATATGTTGTTAGACTTATTAATGGAACTGTAATACGCACCTTATGGTGACTGAATTGCTGCAAGAAGATTTTAAGAAAACGCTTAGGCCAGTCGATGATGCCGCACATTGCTTTCAGAGACACAGCAGCAAAGATAAAGGTTTTTGCTGTTAGATGTAGGAGGTGTGTTTTAGTGGCTTTGGGAAGTGATATGACACACGCTATTGTTCTTGGTCAGGTGGAAATAGTTGGGTGCTGATCTGCTCCAACAGATCTGTTCATGCACGTGCACTTCATGTTCTCAATCTAAGCGGCTCAGTTTACATGATTGTACATGGCCAAAGGTGCATCACAGCAGAACACAGTAGAGTAGAATAGAATAAAAAAAGAATAGAATTAAATAGAACAGAAAATATTGTCTAGAACTGCCTGGAATTCAATAGAATAGAAAGGACTAGGGGGGAAACTAGACCAGACTAAAATAGAATAGAATAGAATAAAAAATAGAATAAATTAAAGTAACATCTTTATATTCGTTATTCGTTTCACTGTTTCTTGCTACTTGTTTGGTTGTTTGTCTCTTTTATAATATTTATCTTTCTGTCATTCCACTTTTATGAAAGCAATTCATAACTGTGCAAAATATTTTCCTGCTGGGAAGGTTTTTGAATTTTGAATCTAAAAAGACGAGCCTAGATCAGACTAGACTAAATTAGACTAGACTAAAAACCTATAGAATAGATATGGTATTATCTGGTTAGGGTGGAGACAACAGATGGTGTAATTGTATATGTGTTTTATAGTCTCCATGTGTTCGTGTGCCTGGACTTTGACACCATAAACCAATAAAAGTCAAATACAGATCATAAATTACTTTTGCATTACTGTCTACAGGGTGTAGGGGTATACCAAACAGAATCAATGGTCAACTAAAAGCTTACTAAAAGAAAAGATGTGTATGCAGACTTGTGATAGCTTTTACTACAGGTCCTACATACATAGAGGAAAGGTGAAAAATGAAAATGAGGCATAGAGACCTTTGTTTAATCATCCCCCTCCTCTCTCTCTCTCTCTCTCTCACATACACATACACATACACATACACACACACACACACACACACACACACACACACACACAGCAGATGGGGTATGATAGATCATTTGGCCTGGCTCACAATAACCCAAAATACTAGGCATATGCTCCTGTTAAGGAGAGTCTAGTTACCTGTCTAATTTTGAACATACAAAAAACACAGATGAAGATTCATTTAAAGATTTATCTTATATAAAAGAAAACATCCTACATTTAAAATAACTTAAATAATACTACTTAAAAAATAGAAAACAACTGAAAATCATCCAGGTCGCTTTTTTTCGGAAGACAGGTAAAATAAGGTGTGTTACGTAAGGCACATGGTCGCAGGTAAAGAGTAACAATATCGTTGAAAAGATATAGGAATTACACTGCCGTGACACTTTAAAATTTGACTCTGATATCAAGTGAGCAGGTTGTCTTCCGCCATTCTTAAAGCAGCACCGCTTCATCTCCCCACATCCCAACTCGGATATCTATGCGAATAGAATGTAAAAGAAAAACTCAGGGCTTACTTACCTTATGACGAAATTCGCGAGCTACTTTCCTCTCCATTTTAAAAGTCTTTTGTCGTTTGTTTTCCCCGTATGTATGTGTGTAAGTTTTACACTCGACCGTGTGAATTACGAAATTGCGCAGAGCCCAGAGGGCGCTTTCTCACCGCCCTTTACACTCAGGCTACAGTTTCATCCCTGATGTAGAAAAAAATGGCACAATGGTGTCATTACCTTAAACACGTTATGACTGTGGGGGCGCGGAAGTGTAGTGGTTAGCACGTTCGCCTCCCAGCAAAAGGTCGTGGGTTCGATGTTTCCTCTGGGTACTCCGGTTTCCCACAAACATGTACATTAGGTTGAATGGTGACTATAAAATTTCCCGTGCGTGTGTGGTTGTTTGTGTATGTGTGGCCCGGCGATGGACTGGCGTACCCCTGCCTCTCGCCCTATGTGCGCTGGGACCTCTAGCTATGCTATAAAAGATGAATGAATTAAAAAATGTTTCGAATGTGGTGGTTACAGCAAGAAGTTCGTGGGTTCGATTACACATATCAGGTTGATGGGTGACTCTAAATTGCCCATAGGAGTCTGAGTGTGTGTGGTTATAGACAATAGTCTAGCGACGTTGCAGCAGTTTATTGTTACATTAAATATGAAATATCATCCAGAAACATTTTTTGTAGGCGCCAGCTCCAAACTGTTCCCACAAAGTTGGGAGCATGGAATGTCCAAAATGTCTTTAGTTGAGGCATTCAGAGTTCCTTTTATTGGAACTAAGAGGCCAAGCTCAGCTTTAAAAAAATGCCCACACCATATTCCCCTCTCCACACTTTTACACCAGGCACAATGCAGTCAGACAAGTACCGTTTACCTGGCAACCTCCAAACCCAGACTTCAGATTGCCAGGTGGAGAAGCATGATTCGTCACTCCAGAGAATGGGCCTCCACTGTTCTAGAGTCTGGAGGTGTATTTTACACCACTGCATCCGACACTTTGCATTGCACTTAGTGATGTTTGGCTTGAATGCCGCTGCTTGGCCACACTGTTCTTGAGCTAATCTGAAGTCTGTAGCGACTCTACAGAAAGTTGGTGACCTCTTCGCATTATTCACCTCAGCATCCGCTGACCTCTCATCCATTGACCATCAGTTTATTTGGCCTACCACTTGTGGCTAAGTTGCTGTCATTCCCAAACATTTTCACATTCTTATAATACAGCTGACAGTTGACTGTGGCATATTTAGGAGCGAGGATTTTATTTATGACTGAATTTGTTGCACAGGTGGCACCCTATCACAGTTCCAGGCTGGAAGTTCCTGAGAGCAACCAATTCTTTCACAAATGTTGGTTAAAAAAAAAAAGCTTGCATGCATAGGTAATTAATTTTGTATATCTGTGGCCATGTTAGTGATATAGTGGCAATATAGTGTATATTAATAAAATCTGCACAGGGCTTTCAGATTCAGTAACGCTGGACATCAGATTTCAAATTCGACCCTACAGAGCCTGTTAGCTGGTCCACAATGAAGTCAGCATTTTTTTGTCTTTTGATTGGTTGATCAGAGTTAAACTATTACAACCAATACGTTTAGCAAAAACAGGTCTGTACAGGTAGATTTGAGCTTTTAACCCACAATGGGGACGGCACGGTGGCGAAGTGGTTAGCAGGACCTTCTTGTGCCCAACAAGAAGGTCCTGGGTTCGAATCCCGGGCTTGGGGTCTTTCTGTGCGGAG
>JAOTQW010000008.1:4363116-4376811 GCA_026260075.1 Sisor rabdophorus
CGGGGAGAACATGCAAACTCCGCACAGAAAGACCCCGTGCCCGGGATTCGAACCCTGCACCTTCTTGCTGTGAGTCAACGGTGCTGCGCCACCGCGCCGCCCCAATAAATAAATATTTGTAATTAATTTTTTTTCTTTTAACATTTAATTTACAATGTGTTATTATTATTATTATTATTATACTTATCGTTTAAAGTATGATACTGAATCACTAAAAATATTTTCATTTTTGAAAGTGCACATTTTAAATTGGAAAAGATATTACAGGCACCTTTGTACTTTATTTAGCAAAATAGTACTAGTTTATGCTGTTTTATCATATATAGGATTGTGCAAGAATAAGTAAACACTATAATATGTGTATATTCTTAAATTGTAAAAGTTCTTTTAAATTCTTCTAACTTGTACTAGAGTACATTTTTGCGCATAGTACAACTTTCTTAGTTCTCCTTCATCTATTATTAGAAGGTCTGGGCTATAGGCAGCTTATATAGGCCAGGGGTGTATAACTGACATATAAAACAATCAATTATTAATAACAAACAATTATTTTGCTTAGCGTTATGTACAATTTTTTCCAACCAAATTTACATTCTAAATCATCAAATTGTTGCTATTTTTTTTTTGTTCTTTATATTCATCATGCAGCATATTTTGTGATGTGGGTGTGATGTTGGATTTACACCTAACTTTAGTTGGACTTGCTATGTTTACCTGACACTATGTTAAACTGACGTGTGAATTAGTGTGTAAACACCCAATGTTCTAGAGATGTAACCCTGAATATACTGAATAAAAAATTCGATTCAGCAGTCAGCAGTCCATTACAGGATCAATCAACCTAACCTACTTATTTTTGGACTGCGGGAGGAAAACTGAAAAACATGCAAACGACACACAAAAAGACCCCTGCACAGGAATCGAAACCGTGACCTCCTTGCTGTGAGGCAACAGTGATAACCACTAAGTCACCATACTGTCACAGTAAGAAATTCATTTATATTTCATTCATTCATCTTTTATACCCGCTTACTCCCTAACTGAGGTTACATAGGACTGCTGAAGCCTATCCCAGTGCACATAGCACAAGGCCCAGGTACACCCTGGACATTTCGCCAGTCTATCGCAGGGCACATACTCAAACTACACACACTTACTCCTGTGGGCATTTAGAGTCAACAATCAACCTAATGTACATTTTATGAATGAGGAAACCAGAGAACCCAGAATAAACCCCTGCAAGCTGGGGGGGGACATGCAAACTCTGCACAAAAAGACCCCTTGCCCGGGAACTAAACCTGGAACCTTTTTGCTGTGAGGTGACTGTGCTAACCACTACGCCACCACGCCACCCACAGTAGGAGATGATAATTAAAATCTATGTAAATGTTAGGATTTCAGAATAACAAAAACAGTTACTGTACTGACAATGGCTTCAGAGTAACACTTTATTTACATGAAAAAATTGAGAACCAAACAGCATTCCAAGACAAGGAAGCATGAGTATTGAAAAGCTATTATTACAGAGTCCTGCAGAGTAGCTATTTAGTAGAGCTATGACCACTAATACTACAAATAGTATTATCACTGCAGCTGGTGGATAGTTGCTTTTTAATGGACTGCAAAGTAATCTTCATCTGTCCATTAGCCATGTGCTTCTTAAGGTTTAGGGAACAGTCCGTTTACTTTCTGCGACGGGCGGCAGCTCCCTTTTTGCTGCTGTAATGTGTAAATTACAAGAAAAGTCAGACAGTCTACCGCTACTACTTGCACAACATTATATATAAATCAATCATTTTTGCAAGCCAAAGACTTTCAAAGAAACTTCCAGGTAGTCAATGTCTTCAGAGTGGCACATTTGCTGAATTAACAACATTGCGTTTATGTTATACTGCATGCTCTTACAGCAGGCGCTAATTACCTTTGCAAATTTATGTCAAGCCATCTACTTGACATGAATTTGCTTTTGAGGCACCAGGAATTTGTTTTCTTTTTGGAAGAAATGTGGTGTCCAGTGATGTCACGAATATTATAGATAAAGTAGGGTTTGCTTTACATTATGCAGGAATTTCATTCATTAATTCATCTTCTATACCCACTTATTCCCTAATTCGGGGTCACAGGGTCAGCTGGAGCTTATCCCAGCACACATAGGTAAGAGGCGGGTGTACACCCTGGACAGGTCGCCAGTCCACTGCTAGATATAGACGAAGAACCACACACACTTACACTCACTCCTATTAGCAATTTGGCGTCACCAATCAACCTAATGTAACATGCAAACTCTGCACAAAAATACCCCTTGCCCAGGAATCAAACCCTTCTTGTTGTGAGGCGACTGTGCTAACCACAGCGTCACCGCAACGTCCAAACTTTTCCTCTGCTAAGCAAAGAAAAATATTAAATATGTGAAATAGGAAGTTGTTAAGCTAGCAAACAACCCGTTGTTACATACTACGTAAATAAACCTTAAAAAAGAACCATGATCTAAAGTTTTTACAACTGCGCATTCTCATTTGAAGTTGCTTAAACATATTCAGAGCTTTTGGAATTCTGTCATTTGAAAAAGTCTCCTGTTAGCGTGACACTGGCCCGGATTTAACTCCACTTAAAACAACCACTGTGTTGGACTAGATGTAATACAATTTTTGTATTACATTTTCAGAGGTAACTTTTATGAACTTACCTTCATCATTCATCAATGCATTGTCTAAGTAAAAGGACCATGGAACAACATATCAACACACTTTAACAAGCAGGTAAACGCTCACAAAACCAGCTCTTACCTTGGTAAGTTCAGCTCTATCAGGTATGACAAACTTTAAAACAGTATAATGGTCATGTTGTTTGGGGAGTAAGTGCTTTGGACCCGTTATAGCTTTCTTTTGTCTAGTCTTGATAAATTTAAATTAATTTTCTAATCTTTTATTAAAGCCTATTCACAAAGCCTCTAAGACAAACTTTTATTAGGTGAAAAAGAAAAGTCTTAGGCTAAGAATGAGGGTGGAGTTGAACTTGCTATGGGTTGAAGTTGCTATAGATGATTATTTTTCACAGTAATAGGCCAGAAGTCTCCTTGTCAGAGATTAACCTAGGAGTCTGCTTAAAGTGAAATTGTCTTCAATAATGACTAAGTCATATATAATAATAATTAAAGTCCTATAATTGGGACTGACACCCAATATTTTTGAGAGTTACTCCAAATAAGCAAGTTACCCAGGCTCTGATTTTATTCTGCTCATAAATGAAAATTATTCAATAAAAAATATATTATAATAAATTATATATATTGTAAAGCTAAAAAAATCTTGTAGGTTACCTGTTCTTTATTCTTGAATTTTGCATGTAAGTGTACTAAAAAAGGCAGACACCCCGCATGCAAATTAGGTAGCCAACCCTTTAACAACTTACAATTTACTCAGCTCCTCCACTCTCTTACGCAGTGTTGTAACCTAAAGGAGAATAAAGTTGAGTTTATGTTCATCATAAGTAGATCTTCTGAAACATGTTCAACAAAAACACTTCAAACATACAAAATAAAAGCAATGTGCTTTAATTATGCAAACCTCATATTTCTGTTTCTTCAGCCTCTCCATATGGTCAAACTTCTCAGCCTCCAGAGTCTTCAGCCATTCATACAGCTCCTTGGCCTTCTCTCTATCATATTAGTTTAGAAAGGTTAGAACTTACAGTGCCATTTGCTGACGTTCTGCCAGCTTTAATACATGCTTCAGCTTACTTTAGCTTGTCCTCATTGAGGTGGTCAATGTTAAGTGGCTTACGCCTCTCAGCCAGGATTTTCTTCTTCTTTTCTCTTTCTGTCTGTTTCTTGCCACCTCTCTTTGAGTCAGCCTGGAGTTTATACGCAAAGCTCATCGTTAGTACACACATTTAAAAGATACACAAGTAAAAGTGCTCTATCACCTTCTGCAGGTAGCTGCTAAACTGGGAGCCCATGCTGGACAGGGCTGACTTCTTCTTAGCATCCTCATCAGCTCTCTTCTTGGCATCAGCCTCTTCCCTTTTCTGTCTTTCTTCCTGTTGAAGATAAATGTAAGTAAGTGTGTGATCGTTGGATGACATGATGGAAGGAGAAACAGTGGTGTGCCAGACATACCTCACGTCTTGCCTGGCGCTCCTTTTCCTTTTCAGCCATGATTCTCTGCTGATCTGCTCTCTCAGCTCTGCGCTTCTCCTGTTAGTGAACACATCACCAACAAACCCATGACCCCTATGTCTCAATGCATAATTTAACAAAACCTACAGTATTCGAGTTTATTTTTGAACAATATTTATTGTTGTTTATGACTTACAATTCTTTCCTTCAGAGCAATAAGCTCCTCCTCCTCCTTCTTTCTATGCTCGAAGTGAGCATCGATCAGAGCCTGCAGCTCCAGGAGATCCTTGTTCTGACGCTTTTTCTGGATGTCCTGTTTTATAGACGTGCAAATAATTTTTTCACTCAATACTGCACAACCTGACAGACTATTGTAGTCCAAAACACATCTTGGCTATTAGAAAACTTACATCAAAGTCCACTTTGTCACCCTCAGGGATCCTGGGTGCAGATGGCCTTTGGTAAAAACATCGATTAGTTAGCTAAATTGTTTGCATTACAATCCTTGTTTACATTCCAAAACAATAGTTTAAATATAAATCAAGTTCACTGCATTGACAGTGATGCTTAATGTGGAAGCGACTACTTACTTGAACTTAGGCTTCTCCTCTGTAGGTTAAAAAATGGAAAGGGGACAAGTACATAGCATGTTGTTAGAAGTCCACTCATGGTAGTGTATGAATTAAATTGGTTTCAAAAAAACTCAAAAATTGGTAGTGAATTATTTAATAAACACAGGACTTTTTTCACATCATCTTCAAATGATTAGGAAACAACCATTAAAATCCTAATTAAAGATAAAATATTAGGTACACATGAATACATAGACATTATATAGACATCAGGAATTAGAGACATGGGGTAAACATGTTATATTGAATTTTTAAATTCTGAGGTTTTATTGCTTTCAAGAAAAATACAATTTGATATAGACAAGAAGAAAGACAAGAAAGAAAAATAATTAGATTTGCTTGTTATTCAAGGCCCAACCAATGTATGTTCATTTTGGATTGGTCCAAAATGATGACCATGCTTGGTGGCTTACTTAGCACCTGGTCCTCCCTTTTAATGAGTGGGTCAGGGAATGATGAATGACATGCGGATTAATTAGCATAGCAGGATTAGAGGATTGCGCAGTGGCTAGTGGTTGTTAGCATTTTATATTCTTTCACCCTTTTTTTTACCTAAATAGTTTTAAAAATGGACACCCCATTAATGGTATCAATTTATGATAAGGAATCTGTTGAATGAATGAATATGTTAATATCATTTGTATATAAATAACCATATATTTAAAATTTATTGTCCAATTATAAAGCAGTGCTTCTTGCTCCAAAATGACTTGTTTTACTGGGAGGGACCTTAGTGCACACATTCTCCAACAGATGGAGACTACAAACAGCTGCAACAAGGGACAAGGTATCCTTCCAAACAAACAAAGGGAGGATACATCTGTAACCAACATACCTTCCTCTTCAAAGCCCTCTGCATGCAGCAAGTAATGAAAGCAAAAGCAGAACAGACAAAATTAGCAATGGCAATACAGCTGTATATCTTAAATGATGCATTTTTAGGTGAGACAATTAAACATATGCTAAAGAAAAGAAGTTGTTTGGAAGATAATTGTTTATTCAAGAATTTATTAATGACTATTAGCTCTATGCTAATTTTAAAACAAATCTGTAAATTATAGCCACAATTTTAAATCATAAACTGCTGCATCAAATATGAGAATTGGCTTTGATGAGAGGAGATCTATATAAAAATGTGAACCCAAGTTCTCAAGATTGTTAAAGTTGCCATAGCAAGTTTAAATTGGGCCTATGGTACAACTTAGTTTATCTTTAAATAGGGCAATGAATGATCAACTATATAATGCAGTATATTGATTAGATTGTAATTACCCCCAAGTAAGGATAAAAACAAGTAACAATACTTTAATACAGCATCAGTATGTCTCTTACTGATGGCATTGTAAATCACAGACTTTCTAATAATGTGATAGTTTTAGCCAGTGCATGCCAAAAGCATCATTTGGGCCACTCTCTATTACAGGATGTCACTATTACTTAAGCAGAAGTTATATTAAGTGATCATGGTTTATATGTAACATATGGTTATGTGGCACAGAAGCAATGGTGATAGTCTGAATCTGAAAGCTGCATCATTCACTGCAGAAAGTAAGCAGCAAAATCAAATATAGCACCTGGGAGTCATGTGAAGAAATAAATGCAATTACCAGATAAGAAGAGGAGGTTATGCATGATTACTTAGGAAACTTGAAAATGGAAGGGGTGGATTATGACCTGATGGTGCACCATAACTGTCATGTAATGGAATGGAGCGCACTGCTTTTTAATGGTGAAGGATGAGAGAATATTCCATGCCACATACCTTCTACCACATCATCGGCCTCTGGCTCTGGCTCAGGTTCAGGCTCAGGCTCTAGGGTTACTGGCTCTGGCTCTGGCTGTGGTTCTGGTTCAGGCTCAGCCTCAGCCTCAGGCTCAGCTTCAGGTTCTGGGGCTGCCTCAGGAGCCACCTCTACATCTACTACCTCCTCAGCTACCTCTATACATGTGCAAGGGGATGGGGATGGGGAAGGATGGTTATGGTTAAAGAGGTTAGTGGATGGGACACCAGGTAAAAGATTACTGGATATTAGAAAATAAGTGACTATAAGTGGGATGGTTGGGAGAAACAGAATGGAGGCGACACCCCAAGGCCACCAACTGGTCCTATCAAAGGAAATATAGCTCATCGAGCAGAAGTTAAGCAAGGTCTGGTTACACAAATATCGCAGAGGGGACTTTTGAATAGACTTACTACTATCAGGTTGTTTCAAATTTAGTATTTTGAAATCAATACTTGTGATATTGATTCAATGTTATCTGAAAATATGAAAATCTGAGTGAAGTATGGTTAATGCCAATCATTCCCATTTTTTGCCTATTTAAAAAAACATATGAATATGAAATAAATATGAAAATGAGAGTTAGTAGTAAACAAGCAGGAGACATGATATGAACAGTTTGGTTCCATGAACAACGCAGGGGGATAGTAAAAGAGAAAAGATGATAAAGTTTAAGCATGCAAAATCATTTATAATCATCTCTGGTAGTTAAAAGGGAAAATCAGAATGCTTTAAATGAACATGATTATTAGATAATACGATTCTTAGATTTAAAAACTATATTAGGATAAAAAGCATGACTAAGGAATTAGTTCTGACAAAAATCCTCATATTTGTATTTTACCTTCATCGCCGACTTCTTTTTTTGTGTGAAAAGAAAGCAGTAGATTAGCAGAGTTATCAATAATGTCCAGCTGTGCACAGATTGGTGATCTGTGTACAGTTGGAGTCATGCCAAGCATACACTGTCCATTTCTCCACAGCTGATAAATTCATACGTTTTTATAGGGTTGATCTTATAACAGTAAACTCATAAAATTTATTTGAATGTAAATGTATGTGATCTTATCCAGCTGTGGACTATGCAAAGTGTATTTTTATAAGCGCATTACTGTTGCATATAGATTCAGTTATACATTGAATAGATTTATTGAAAATAATAATGATTTATGATTTAGATGGCATTTAGAAACACAGAGAACACAGTCATAATTCCAGGATTATACTCTTAGAAATAGGGTTTTGTCCAAAGTTACTGGTACCGGCTAGGGTTACAGAGTCTTTTTCAATTATAAGAACTTCTTAAGTACCCCCGAGGAACCAATTTTTAAGAGTGTAATATTGTCAGGATTTGCTACCATGCATAACTTAAAAAAATATTACCAAGGCATCGCTTAACCAGCAGCTTGATATTACACAAACTTAACAAATTAAGTATATGAAGTACTAAGAACTAAGAAAGCTATACATGACTGAAAAGGAAATAATAAGAAGAACAATAAATTTGTGTAATTGGAAACTGAATCTTGGCTATTACATGAATCTGAAAGTTGAAAGTAGCAGTACTTACCCTGCTGCTCACTGAAATCAAAATAAAACAGAAAAGGTAGTTATCTTTTTTAAATATTTATCCTACTGTTATGCATAATCTTCTTGATGTAAGGAAACCATGGAAAGAAAACTCACACATCCTCTGTGTCAGACATGATGACAGTGGACTTTGTGACTGAAATGAATAAATAAATTAAATTCTTGTAACATTAGCACACCATGAATACATGCTCATCTTCAGACTATAAATAACAGCAGTTGGAAAGTGGCACAACACACTCTGCTAACCTTTGACTCTGCCAGAAGAACTGACATATTAAAAAAAGTGTGAACAGGAATGTCTTTTAATGTTACTAGAGTCTATTTATCTTTAGCAACACATTTGTGGCTTTTTCCAGTGGCATGTCATTTTTGCTGAGATAGACAGCAGCAACTAGATTATTAGCTTTAAAAATATTCTGAAACCAAAGTCAAGATGAGCTGAAAGGAAGATGTCCCCACATAAAGATTTTTGATTTATATTAATCTGAGAGATTAATGAGCTTGTCCAGAGGTTAAAAGTCCAGATGTCAAAAGATTTTTCTTAATATAATTAATATTTTGTTTTCTTTTTGTATTTTATAATTGTAATAAGATTGAGTTAGGCGTTTGTGTTAGCTGAGAAAGGCTTGAGTCAGCACTAATGTGAGATATCCTTTAAGGTTTCTTGTGTGTATGTGTTACATCTTAAACAGGTGCAAGCACCATCCTGATATGTGCCAGGATCCAGTTTCCATCAACGATATCAGATTCTTTTCCTTGGAATAGCATCTGTAACACACACTTTATTCCCTTATGTGGTCATAGTATATACAGATATAGTTTGTGAAGTTTCGTGGAGTTTTGTCAGAATTTTTAACCATATTTTTATTCAGCGGAAATAATATCAGATTTTACATTTCAAATAATATGCATATGTCTTTAAAACATGCACACTGCATAACTTGGTATCTGTGAAAAATAATTGACCAAAATTGGTTTTACACTGGCCTTTACTCTATCTTCTCCATCTTTTTACCTAAGAAACACCAACACCAAATATTTCAGTCGTCAATATTTGGATTAATAACGGCAAGTAATGAAAATAAATATATGCTGTGTTCTAATAAAGGGTTTTGACCCAGAAAGATTAACATATATTTATTTTTATTAGTTTTAGTCATTTATAAAAACCCTTTTATTGTCTACTCTCTACACACGCATTCTACCAATGCTTAGTTGGAAAAGGATGACCGATTTTTTACTTCCTGCTTTCTCTGTCTCACACTTACACAAATGATCTTCATCCATTCCACTATTCTTCTGAAATATATGTGGATATTTGTGTGTGTGTGTGGAAAAAGCATAGCTCCAGCAAAGTGTAATGCATAACAGGGTTTTAATTGACATTTGTATAAATGACTGCACACAATGAAAACAAATATATATTTCTACCTATTTAGATGATTAAAACCCCTATTGCGGACTATACTCTGATGTATCAGTTCTCATTGCGCACATACATTTTAGTGATATAAAGCTGGAGAAAGATGCCCTGTTTTCTAATCCCACACTTATAAACACTGTCTTGTTTCTTTCTTTTTTTTCTTTTCAATAACATTCTCTTTCTGTTTTAGTGTCTGCTTTCTCTGTCTTACCTCAGAAAAGCTGAAAATCAGTGAGCTCCCTGGTGGTGGGACTGGCTGTAAAGTTCTGCAAACATCCAGGGCCGATTAAGTCCTTCTGTTATAGTGATACCTGATCTGTGAAGGCCTGCTATTGGTCAAGAGAGCAGGGTGGGCATGACTAAGGAGGCCAAGTCCAGGTCTTGGCCTAGGCACTGAATAAGGAGATGGAATGATTAAGGGGGTATGGATGAGGCACAAGTTTAGAAGCGGGCGAGACAGCATCGCTATATTTGCGGTTGCATTAGGCTTGCAAATTGAACATTACGACTGAAAGTGGGTGGCATTTAAAACACAGGGACATCAGCAGGATAATCAAAGGATTTAAGCTTGGTGTTTCCTCAAGGAAGATTTAGCAAATGCTTTGATAGGGAATCTTTAAATACAAGTATTTGGGAGTGCCAAAACATAATACAAATCTACTGTAACTGATTTAAGTACAGTTCTGAGTAAATTTAAAAACATAAAAAAGAGCTATACCATATATTATATATTAATATACTAATGATATTTCAATGTTATTATTTACCTTATTAATAATAATAATAATAGGTTTATGTATTAATAATTTAATTATATGTACAAAGCTCTGTATAAGCTGCCAGACCATGTAATTTTAAGTGTAAATGCTATAGCAACATATCCCACAAGTCTTATTTCAGTGTCCTGATAGTAAGGTTCATAAAGTATACAGTCTTAATGTCCATTTCGTTTGTAAGCCTGTTTACTATTAAAGTCTTTCAACGCCCTGGTAATTATTATTAAGTATTATATTCACAGCCTTGGTGTTCACCATTAATCCATTGCCCAGCAGAGGGCACTATTATCATAGTCACCAAGTCTTCCTGAATGGACTTGGGTGATTTAGGCAGGTGGTGGGGGAAAAGTGTTAAGGTGCTCTGGTCGCCTCCTGTCATGCAGACGGTCTCTCTGCACCACATCATCGCTCTGTGCACATTCTAAGTAAAGGGTTAGAGTTTTATTTTTGGATTGCTATGGTGCTATTGCCTTCCATTTTGAAGGAGAGGTGATAGTTGAGTTTAACATGAGCCTCTTGTCTGATACTCCAGGCTGGGAGAAGCAGGCAGCAGCCAGTCGCCCCTAACAGCGGAAACACAGGTAAAATAAACTTAAATCATTTTTCTATTAGTCTTTGCAAAAGTGCATGTGAAGGGGGGGCATTGTTGTTGTCTGGGAGTAGATGTTGTGGATGTTTTGATAAATTACTTAGATTAAATCTATTGTATTATGCTGCATTATTGTATTAAAAACAATATTATACTGTATACTTACTGTATTATAATGAATAACAGAAATAATAAATAAATACTAAATAAATATTTAAATAATATTTAGTATTCAAGGATTATTAGAGGTCATAGAAAACATGTTCAATATGTTAATAATGTCAAAAAAAATACTAATATTAAACTTGGCTAACTGTAAGTTATATATTGTTTGCATGTTTTCGTAAAATAAATTATATTTTTATTGTTCAAAGGGTCTGTTTCCGAAGTGAGCCATCTATTATCTGCCTAGGTAAGTAATTCTGGTGCATTTTTTCTTTGCAGGTGTGTTACCTGTTGTGGTTGTTGCTGGTGGTGGTTAAGTTGCTTAAAGGTGGCAATTTTTTTCCTCTTGAATGTCTGAATCCACTGTCCGACTATTCTTACACTTTCCTCATTGGAAAATACATTGGACTTATTTCAAAATGGCTAAGCTTGCAGTGCCTTAAAAGGATGACCCTTCTCATGTGTCATGTGTCATGGGACAGGTTCGGTTTCTGTGGAAGTCAAGCGCTTTGAAACTCTTCTAACCGTCTGGTCAACATAATTGTATTGAATAATATTTCTTAAAGTTTTTTTTAATTAAAGGTAATATTTGAAATGTAATAGTTGCAATGACTTGTTGTTTTTCTTAATCTTTATCTTAAAAAAGGCCAGATTAGGCCTCAATTAAATGCCATATGTTAACTAAATACTTTTGAACAAAGAAGTTTTGAATTTTTAAATCACACACATCAATATATACTATACTATATATAATAGTAATCTGTATATTCGAACTGGACAGCAGTGGCTGTCTGTCACATATATTGACAGACAGCTACTTCTGGTCAGAAGCATAGTATGGATGGTAATTACGTGCCAACTGTCTATGTAACATGCCAAAGTTTGATCTAATTTAGTTATAAATGCTGCATGTTGTGAAAACAGATCTGAGGCATTATTTTATATATTGGGGTACAAAGTGTGAGACTAGGCTAACTGAGAGCAGACAACTCTCTCTTAAAATCAGCTTGAGAAAGTCAACTAATTTCATCTTCATTGAAACTTTTCAACAATAAAGACAATAGTAAACACCCACTAAAACACTAGGTCCAGTTTAATTAATATTTGTAAATAAAGCCAACAAGATTTTGCAATAATACAGCAAACAAGAATGGATTTAATTATAAACAGTTTGAATTTATTAAACAAAATAATAGTACAATAGAAAAAGGTTTTTATGGTAACATATTCAAAATATATATTTTAAGCAAACATCAGGGAAATCATAAACTATGTTGTGAGACTGTATGGAGTGCATTAGTGGTGCAAATGTTATAATTGAACTGAAATATAGTGTTTTATAAATATAGTGAAGTGGATTAAGTCCAGTGTTCAGGATTAAATGAAAGACATTTCCAAACCATAATTGATTGTGGCAAACTGGTCCCTGTAGACCAGTGACACTTACTGGTAATCTATTATACCTATATAACTTTGGTCGCCACCATAGTCCATTGGGTCTAACTCCAAAACATAACAACAATCTTTGTTTTTCTTCTAACATCCTATTTACATATACAAAACCATACCAACAAAAGAACATTCAAATCTGATTTGGGTCCTTGAAACAAAATAATAATAGTTGTAAACATTATGGGCATCATGACAGTAATACAGATGAATATGTGACACAAGAATTGATAAAATCAATAAGATCCACCCTAGACTACAATCTGCTATTAGACATCTAAATGTATATACCTGTAAATAACAGTCAATAATAAATGTAAATGTGAATAAACTTCACTTTACAAACATCCTTGTTAATGATCCAAATCACTATTGAAAAATCACCAGGCAACAGGTTTTTACAAGTCCTTTTGGCACAGGTCCCCTATAAAAACAAAAAATGTAAACATTAGTCATAGTTCATTATTTAAAAATACCTTGCTGTAAAATAAATAGATCTTATGTGCATTTATTTCAATAATGTGATTCATTTAAAGACATGACAATTTGTATTAGTTCAAATGCTTCTATGTGTAAGGGTAAATGTTGATGACAATTGCTTGGTGGTTAAGATATTGAACTACTAATTAGATGGTTTTTAGTTTAACTCCCAGCAGCTCCAAGCTGCCACTGATGGGTCTTTGATCCAGACCTTTAACTTCTTGCATGTATGAATGACATAAACGTATTCACAGCAAGAAAATCCTGGGGTTTGATCTCCAGGCAATGGGTCTTTCTGAGTTTGCATGTTCTTCCTCCGGGTAATCAGTTTTCCACCCAAAGTCCAAAAACATGTACATTAGGTGGATTGCTGATTCTTAATTGCCCATAGGAGTGACTGTGAGTGTGTGTGTGGTTGTTTGTTTATGGTTGACCCCGCGATGGACTAGTAACCTGTCCAGTGTGTACCTTTTGTCCTGTGTGCGCTGGAATAGGCTCTAGCAGACAACCAAGTTAGAAAATAAGCGGGTTAAGAGGTTGAATGAATGAATTATTTATTTATCCTGTTATTCATTCACATCACATTAAATCTAGTATCTGATAAGATTATAAAATCTATATATGAAATATAAACAAGTATCTTATTTTGTTATTACTATGTTTTTATAATACAAACACTATGTATATATA
>JAOTQW010000008.1:4411998-4435459 GCA_026260075.1 Sisor rabdophorus
ACCCCCGTGACCCCGGATTTGGGAATAAGCGGGTAAAGAAGATGAAATGAAATAAGGTAACTGTGGATACTGTAAGTTATTAATACTGTCGCAGATATCGAAACAGTAACTATACTAACTATACAAAGTTAAGATACTTTTATCTATACTTCATATCAAAATTTATTTAATTTAACCACAATAGATACTGACTGTATCAAATACTATAGACATTATAGCCGAGCTTGATACAGTTACTATATAAACTATAGCAGATACACTATATCGACAAATGTTTGTGGTCATCTGACCATCATGAAAGATGTACTATACTATTATACTATTTAAAGCTTGAATGTGGGATTTGGGTTCTTTCAGTACAAGTAAGATCAGACACTAATGTCAGGTTAGAAGGTCTGAGGTGCAGTCAGCATTACAGTTCATCCTGAAGGTGTTCAGTTGTGTAAAGATTAGGAATTTGTGCTAAACATGTTTTTTACACTCTTAGAAGCTTAGGGGCTTTGTGTTCAGGGCAATATACTGTATCTATACAGTCACAGATACACATACATACATATAATTAAAGGGATTGAGATAGTAAAAAATATATATAAAATGTAATAAATATGTAATATACCAATAAAAAAAACTATATATGCTGTAATGTAATTTAAAATCTCTTACTTTTACATTGTTATTATGGCATTTTAACTTCTCATATATGAAGATTATATTGAGCTATTCTTATTTTGCATAGAAAATGATGGCGCTAGTCTGACAAAAAACAGAGGCTAAAAATAAGGAAAGTGTACTTGAAATAATTTATTCATGCAATGGATAAATGTATAACCCAATACAAATGTTAAGTTTGAATTCTTTATAACAGGGCAAATCTGAACTCAATTATGAAATCTATATTCTAAAACACAATACAACACATTTGTTGTTTGGGTTTTTTTTCTAACACGTCCATATGATAAACTTGCCATTTCCTTTCCTCTAGCAGCAACACAGGAGTAAATCTGTCAAAGCGGTAAAAATAGACTTCATAGGATTATTTAAGACTCAGACTCAAACATCTTCTTTCTGCCATCCATGCCAGCCTTGTCTTCAACATTCTTACGCCAATCACCAACATCACGCAGTTCCTTATCCTGTGACGCCAAACAAAAAGTAAGTAGGCTATACTTTACTTCATATTACTTCAGACTACTGTATTGTTTAATATTTTTTAAAGACGTTTACAACCTTTTGTTATCATGTAGAGAAATAAAGTTGTTTGCAGAAAGAAAAAAACTAACAAACAAAAAACAAGCCCCCACCTCCTCCTTGACCTCCTTCTTCACTTGTTTGAGGTTGGCTCTCAGGTCCAGAGATACTTTGTGTTTGGAGCCAAGCAGAGCCTGAAGCATCTGATCAGCAGACATGCGCACCTTTCTAAGAGCTGGTTTCTTAAACTTGCCCTTCAGATCCTGAACCTTAATCTTCATGTCCTCGATCTTGTTTGATGTAAAAAATAGTCATATAAAAACCTTTTTTCAGGCTATTTACTTCCATGTTGTATGAGGTCTAAATTGTACCTCCTTAGCACTTTTGTCCACTTTGCTCGCCAGATCATATCTCTCCTCATCAATCACATCAATCTTATGGTGAAGTTCTTTGCACAATTCCTGTAAACAACCCGTTGCAGAACTGCCTGGCATTAGTTTTTAGATGTAACATGTAAGGTATAAGATTTTTGTTTTATTTTATTTTATTGCGTTTTTGTCATTGTATGACATGAGTAAACGTCTGTCTTTATCCTTGTTGGATGTATTTTTACCTGCAGTGCTTGTATGCCACTTGGCGTAGATAAAGGAGGGCATGTCTCTTCCATGTACCTTTTCCTCTCCTCTTCTCTTTCCTTTGCTTCAACCTCAAGCAATCCTTTAGCAATTGAGAGCATTAAGCTCTGAATAAAAAAAGTTCTAATCAGTTTGGTTGCATTCTTTTATTGTGACAAATAAACGCATAAATTATTAATAAAACAAAAAACATTATTTAACCCATACCTTTAGATTGTGTTTGCGACTTGATGACATCTTTTTCCTTTAAAATGTAAACAATGAAATTGTTAATAAAAATATGTCAAATTATGTATTACATGCAGAAACAAAATGATATAATATTTATTATGGGTATTTGTTAATAGATTATACATTATGTATATAGCTTTATCAAAACTTTATTAGTTTTTACAAATATAGTTTACAATATATGATCTCACATTAACTGCAATATATTTCTTTGATTACTTTCATATTCACTTTATATGATATCATTTTATATGATAATTGTATATCTTCCCTGTATACCCAGAAGAAGATAAAGAAATAATAAAAGAATTACAAATATATTACAGGGCACTTACTCCGACATGTTGAGAAAATTTTGCTTTTACACCCTGCAATACAGAAGGAAGTTTGTTAATGTTCGCAACACTAACAAAAAGCATGTATCATTCATTCATCTTCTGTACCCGCTTATTCCCGAATTTTCCGGGGTCAACCCCTTAAAAAAATACAAAACTTATGGAAAAGCTTTTTTAGAAGAACAGCGCAAATTATGTTTCAGCATGAGGGTCACAGCAAAAGGAAAATGGCAAGATTCCTACCTGTTACTGTAATTTCCTTATGTAAAGTGAAAAAGTAGTAAAAAAGATTTTTGTTATTGCAACCCCATCCACCTTTCATACAGGGAACTGGTCCTTGGAATAGCTCTTTGGCTGGGGTATCTGTTTATATCACTTCAATATCTCAATATAAGGACTTTATATTAAACACAATTTTAAAGCATGGAGTCAGAAAAGGGGTTTGCTCTACAGATCTACCTGGTATTAAAATACCTTCAGGAACGGTGTTACTATTCAAAAGTGGTGGCTCAAATGGTTAAGGCACTGAGTTGTTGTTTTAACGGCCAGGAAGATCTGGGTTTGAGCCCCATCACTATCAGTATGGCTCTGTTGGGTCTTCTAACCCTTCCTGGTGCAGGGTCCTGTATTATAGCTGAGCCTGTGCACTGACCCCAATTTTTAAAGCAAATTTCAGTGTGCTGTAAAGAATGTGTGACAAATAAACAACTTATATTTAGGTATATTTTAAGGATAAAAATATGCAGCTGTGCTTGTGGGTGTTAGCCCCTCAACCCACTACATTACGGCACCATCACCCACCTGCTTGGGCGAGCCGCGTTTGATTCTGGCTCTTCCCCCCCAATATTCTATCTGCCCATTTAATTTTTGTCTGTCCTATAAATAAAGGCAAGGTGCACAAATAAAAACGAATAAAAGATATATAAATATAATATGAAGTAAACCGCTGCCTGTCCTTCCATGAGTTTAGTGCATATATATATATATATATAGTACAGAACTAATAGTTCAGTAATTTCAAAATAAAATTACAAAAGTCAGTAAAATACAGTTTTTAAGGAGATATTATAAAAGAAAATGGAAAATAGAAAGCCTTTTTTTGTACTGTAAATAAATATATTACTCTAAAACAGCAATCACATATTTTAAGCATCTATACTAATTCCACATAATAACACTCAACTGCAGTTGATAATATTTTGCACAGTTCACTTGACACTTTAAATGCAAAACAGTATCTATTGTCATGCAGGATTACTGTAAGACATACAGTCAAATGCTATTGTACTCGGTCTTGCTAATATATTAAAACATTCTATCGAAATTTTGCCATCACCACCATTGCAAAATCTCATTATACAATTTTCAAATATAACTAGAATGTCCCAGTGTAGTTTCATTACATCCAATTTTAAACCTAATCCGATCATAATTTGCCAGAATCTTTGTTTTGGTATGTGCTATGGAAGTCAATAAGGTGCTATATTTGGGTGAGTGTGAGGTTCTTCACATCACTGGCTTGGTTTATCTGGATGATTGTCAAAACCTGATACCACATCAGAGTCCACCTGGCCTTCTGGAAACCTTCTAAGATGGCTTAGATAACTAAGACATTAGCACCTGTGGTTTATAAAGCAGTTTAGAATTCATGTGTTAAAATACATGGCTGTGTGAGCTGATTGAGCAGAGCACAAACTAGTGACAAAAAGAATTAACATTTTATGCAAATTCATAAAAATGTCTGATATATTTAAGGACAAAAAAGTCATTTGGTGTTAACAACTAATCCCACAATATTCAAAGATCTCTGATGAATCTCGAATGATCATTTTGTTTTTACACACACAAAGATTTTTGTCTACATCTTTGCTTATAGCAACAACACTTTGGATCCACACAGTAACTATCACATTTCATCCACATTCAGACATGCCATCTGAAGCTTCAAATTTACATCTGGATATTTTGTAGATGCAACAAGATAAACACAGTCGTATTAGTTACTGGAGATCGGAAACTTTAGTAGTTTAAACTTCTGTAGCTTAGCTCAATACACAGTATATCAACCAAATAAATATATAAACTGATATAAGCTGCTTATTTTATGAGTTAGTTATGTTGAAGAAAGACTTATCTTAAATGTATACAAAAACATCTTCCAATGTTTTATACAAATACTTTGCTTATAAATCTATTTCAAAAATCATAATTGTTTAAACTTTAATTATATGCACTTTATTGTCATTTTACATAAAAAATACAGAAAAACATGCATTAATTTAAGCCACATGTTTATTGCCTATAGTAAGTGATGGCAGACAAACCCAAAAAGGATGCCTATCTTACACTTATAAAAAACATCATTAAGTGAAACCTTGTATATATTAATACATTGCACAGTAAAGCATTCCCTCTTATTTATGCAACAGAACACAGAGACCATAAAAACTTGAAATATTCTTTACCACTGAGAAAATTTGACTTTTCCAAAAGCTAAGCTTCCAACCAGCAGCACAAAAGCCTAAAAAACAGCTACAGCGAACTAAAAGAATGTAGGCACTCACCTATGATCAGGAAGAAGGTGGAGAGAAGCTTACAGCCGACAGGGTTGAGTGAGAACGGTGACTGCTGCAAGAAGCTGTCATTATCTGAAGGTTTATATTGCATTCCCTGTGGTGGAAGGAAATCCCATCTTCCTCTTTATGGAAGTATTTTCACTGAGAGGCCAATGAGCTGGCAAGCACCTGAAACTTTAGATGGAAACCTTTAACTCCTCCCTGCAGTACCATTAATATAAATAACCCATCTTTCATGATAGCGATCATTATTTTTTATTATTTATACAAACCAGGGTAAAGGGGATTCTCACACTAAAGGTGATGGATGTTTACTCATGGAAGACTTTCAGAACAGGTGGCCATCAAGAAAGAGGTACGCTAAAGTAAACACAGACTAATACAGAAACAGAAAGTTTTCTGACTGCAAAAATAAGTCATACAATCACAGGTAAAGCATATCAAAACAATAGGCAGAGATGTGGTAAAGGAAATAACAGACAGATTCACAAAACATGTCGTGATTTAGTGCTCCTTTTATTTCCCTGAGCTCTAGTTCTTAGATGTCTCATCATCCCATCTGTGGTATGTAGCATTGAAAAAGTAGTTGGCTAGCTGTCGTTATCTCACAAACTGGAAGTACAGAGTCAGAGAGGCAAAATCAGTAATTGAGTTGGAGAATTTCTATCAATAAACACGCACACACATACACAACCACAGCCAGGATGAACATTAGGGCGCATTCACAGACACACATGGACATGTGTGACCGTGAGAGAAAAACTCTAAGTGGATTGGTTAGGGGTTGCAACTGTTGAAGGACAACTATGAACAGATTGCGATTAAAGAAAGCCATGTAGCTCAGTGAAAAACCGAACGATCAACTGCTCATGAATCTACTCTGGACTGCTTCGATTACCAATATAACTTGAAAGAAACCGAATGATGATAAAAAATAATATTTTTTTATTTATAATTATGGTTGATTCAAGTACACAAACATCTAGTTACAATCAAGCACAGTGTACAGAGACAGTGAGCAAATTGATAGTTTATGCAAAACATCATGGCAAGGATGTGGGAAGGGGTGGCCTAGCAGTTTAAGTGTTGGACTGATAACAGAAAGACCGGGGTTCAATTTCCAGCGCCACCACTGTGGGCTCTTGAGCAATGATTTTGTGTCATTTGTAGTGTTTAGACAAACCATTAATAGTTTTTAACTAATAAAGTATACCAAACAACCCTAACATCACAAGGTGAGTGAAAGTGCTTTCAAAAAATGCTTTCATCTATTTTTTTTAGTATAGAAGGATGTCTGGTCTGGCTGGTCTTTCCTGGTCTCATTGGACCACAGGGCATGATCCCAGTAATCCTTAGCCTGCTTGTTTTCAGCAAACTGTTTTCAGGCTTTCTTGTGCATCATCAGCACTGCAGCAATGCAGACCAATTTGATACAGTGTGTGGTGTACGGTCTGAGCCCAGACAGACTGACCCCCCCCCCCCCACACACACACACACACCTTCAACCTCTGCAGTAATGCTAGCAGCACTCACTGCCCAACTTCGACCATTGCAAGGCCTGGTCTAAGTTTAACTGTCAATCTTTAGATTGAGCATCAATTCTTTATTATTTTTAGATTCTTAGAAAGATCTTTGGTATGTGGTGCCATGTTGAACTTCTATTGACCAGTATAAGAGCAATAATAATAATAACACCAAATTTTGTAACACTTGGACCCAATTTGGAAATTCCCTCTTAGGGGTGTACTTACTTTTGCTGACAGGGTTTTAGACATTGTGTGTTGAGCTTTTTTAATAGGACAGCAACTTTAGACTGTTACACAAGCTGTACATTTACTACTTTGCAGAGTTTTATTTTATTTTTATTTATTAAATATTTACAACAAATGTAGGGGTAAACATTCTGTGGCGTACTTGAAATGTAAGATTTAAATGTATAATTAACAGAATAGTAATGGTGGGAAGTGGTTATTTAATGGAAAATCTGGGTTTGGTCCCAGCACCATCTGGTTACTAGTGCTTGGTTTAGGGCTGTGGGACTCGATAAATTTTAATCACAAGAAAAATGGTACAATTAATTATATTCTCTAACTCATGGCACGGTTACCTTCCTGATTTCCAGGCAAGGGGTCTTTTTGTAAAAACACAATCTGACATGATCTCAATTAGGTCAATAATTAAATATTACAATATTTTAAGTTTAAACTCATTATTTTTTAATATTAAAAAGAAAACAAAACATGTTTTTCTGACAGAAATCCCTTTTTGAGATCTCTTTCCCTGCGCTTGTGTGGGTTTACTTCAGGTACTTTAGTTTCCTCCCACAGTCCACAAACTTGTACATTAGGTTGAGTGGCGATTCTAGATTACCCATAGGAGTGTGAGTGCGTGTTGTTATTCATCTATCTGTGGCCCTTCGGAAGATTTGCAAGCTGTCCAGAGTGTACCCTTACATTTCGCTTTATGTGGCTAAGCTCCTGCATAACCCGTCACCCTTGTTAGGAAATAAGCGGTTATAGAAGATGAATGAACTCAGACGGGTGGCGCGGTGGCGTAGTGGTTAGCACGGTCGCCTCACAACAAGAAGGTCCTGGGTAAGAATTCTGGGCACAGGGTCTTTCTGTCTTTCTTTTCTTCTACCCCCATGTCAAAAAAATTTACCACCGCACAAAGCTTCCAATGTCAGGGCCAACAGAGGATCGCATACTCATGTGCAGAACATCAACTCTTCTTTTTTAAGCTTTTAAAATCCAGGTTCTGTTTAGAAGGAGGGGTACATTTACATGCCTATTTTAGTGGAGTTTTCAGGTCACAGTTGGAATACACAGAATCGCTATTGGATGCAGAAACCGAGATGACAGACCAGCTTGATGGTAGATATACAACATAGCTGCCATCAGAACAGTGTGGGACAGCAGCACCTTTAAAAAAAAACCCTTAAGATCAACAATACCATCAATAAGCAGCTGATGCCATTCAGGCGGCACTGCAGATCTTTAGATGTTACCATCTAAACCTGCAACATATAAGGATTTGGGCTGTCTGTAAAGCCACTTGCTTGAAACAAAGTCTACAAAGAGCAACCTGATGAAAGAGCCCCTGAGAAAAATCAAGAAATGAGAATTGTCTCAGATATTAGGCTCAAGAGAAGACACCTATATCATGGGGGAACTGGGAAAGGCATTGGTGCCAGTATTCATGCATCAAGTGCATACCCTCTTGAGGTACATAGTATCGTATTAATACGCATGGTCACTGTTTGTGTTGAATGGGTTACATTTCTAAGGAAGTTCTAATAAGGGTCAATAGTTTCAGAAAAAAGACTTGCTTCGTTTGTAAATAAAAATCTTTCTTGATTGCAATTTTATTACGAAACAAAGAATTAAAAGTTATCAAAAATAAAATAAAAATAAAATTAATAAAAATATAAACACCATACAAGGGTTAAGGATGTGGATGTTTTGTAAAAAAAAAAATCAGACATTTATGTGTTTATGAGTTTGTTTCAATGACTCGTGTCAAATCATGGTTGAGTCAGTATGAGTTGATTGTTTCCTTTAATATCTACATATACAAACGCATTTAGACTTTCGAAAACATGATACAGAAAATACATTGCCACCAAGTTCTGTTTTCTAGTTTAAACAAAGAACAATAATTTAGATTGATAAAAGTTTACCTGAGATCAAGTCAAACTGTAAATATACAGAAAGCACTGTAGTATCTATCTATCTATCTATCTATCTATCTATCTATCTATCTATCTACACACTGCCCTTCATAATTATCAGCAGCCCAGGTTAAGTCTTAAAATAAATAAATTTTTATTGTAAAAGCATACTTTCAAATTGTAGAAAAATGTCATCTTCAACTTCAGGAAAAATCCCTAAGAAATATTTTTTTCAAACAATATTCATCACTTTATGTTTCCATGGGGTAGAAATATAATTAAGATATATCTTAGTTTATTTTGCCTCAACTTGCAATAAATGATAGCATCTTAGGAGTCACAAAACAACAATCAGGCGCTACCCTTTCTCACACGCAATTAGAAATGCAACGGCTGGAGTTCACTAAGCGGTACTTCCACTGGGACCAAAAGAAATGATGCTTTGGTCAGATGAGACCAAGCTGGAGCTTTTTTGGCAACAAACATTAAGTGGGTCTGGCGGAACACGAAAGTTGAAGATAGGTCATCACTGGGTCTTTTAGCAAGATAATGACCCTAAACATGTGGCCAAATCACCAGACACAGAATCAAGTTCCTCCCATGGCCATCTCAGTCCCCAGACCTTAACCCCATTGAAAATATGTGGAGTGAGCTGAAGAGGAGAGTGACTGAGGAGAGACACAGGTCGCTGAATATTTTAGAGAGATTACGCAAAGGAATGGTCGAAGATCCCTCTTTCTGTATTCTCCCATCTTGTGAAACACTATAGGAAAGAGATTAGTTGCTGTTTTGTTGGCAAAAAGGGGTTGTACAAAGTATTAACATTAGGGGTGCTAAAAAATTGACATGATAAAAAATGATTTGATGAAAAAATAATGATTTTTTTAATGTGGAATTTTTTCCTCACTGAATAAATGCACTTGAATTAAAGGTGGTATTTTTCTCTTTATCATAGCAGTCCTATATTATTTACAACAAATTATTATTAAGAGCTAAAGAACACATCTTAACAAGGTGTGCCAATAATTATGGAGGGCAGTGTATTATATATAAACTGTAAATAATGGTGTTAGTGTAGGAGCATAGCAGTGGGGAAATTTTACAATCAGCCAGACAGAGGTGCACTAGTTATCTCCACACTGAAAACACTGGCACTGCTCACAGAAAGACAACCGCAACACAACCTACACTGATTACTACTGGGCAGTGTCCTACCACAATTCGTAATGATGGACTGGCAACAGGACATGGAGTAGCCATTAAACAGAATATTTCGAAGTACAAATACATTGTAAGTACCTGAAAACTGCATACATAGTGTGATTCCCAAAATTTATAATCACGCAGGACAAATTCAAAGGCACCAAAAATTCAAACGCACTACCTCAGCATACGGCTTATAACTATTAAAATGGTTAGTAAAATTACTGCAAACAAGCATAAGCAATACCACACTAGAGGTTAATTAGAACATCTTACATGGTAAAAAAATATTTAAAAAATATAATAATAATAATAATAATAATAACAAAAAACATACAACAGTAATATAGCATCAATTAATAATTAGTACACAGTAAGCATGAGCATCATTTCCTTCTAAAAGATGCGCTAAACAAAAAAGAACCAAAAGAATTAGCATGTCAAAGCAGGTCATTTCTCCTGTGCAGTTTCCTTAAACCCTTTCAGTTAGTGCAATAAAAATCCTTTTGCAGTACTTAACTGCTTTACAAGTCAGTCAGAATACATACAACAAATCCTGTAAACCTAATAAAATATACATTAGATGTTCAGATATCCAGACACAAGATACAGTATATTGCCAAAAGGTTGGTTGTCTCTTGACCATCGGATCCATATGTGGTTCCTCCCCAAACTGTTGTTACAAATATGGAAGTACACAATTGTTACATCTTTCATTCATTTACTGGAACTAAGAGACTCCCAACACTGTGCCAACATGACAATGACCCTGAGCTCAATTATGACACGTTGTGTTATTATTACAGTGGAAAAAGGAGTGTTCAGCACAAAAGTCCTGCTACTCTTAACCCCACGAACACCTTTGGAATGAACTGGAACAACAACCACACTCCAGACCTCCTTACCTCCAGATGTTAGTGTCTGATATCACTAATACTATAATACTAATAATTCCACACACTTTAAATTGTAGTGTAAACCTACTAGAAAAGCAAATAGCAAAATGGAGATTAAAGTTAAAAATGTTTTAAAACATACAAATCTTATGGTCAGGTGTACAAAAACTTTTGACAATATAGTGTCTTACTTTCCGAGCACCAAAGCTCCATCTGAGTGCAACAGTTTGCATCTGTTCTGATGGAGGGAAAAAGTAAATATTTCATAAGGTATCTACTAGGGTTGTGTATTGGCAAGGGCCTCTTGATGCCATAGATATCACAATACATGGGACACAAGTAGAGATTTTGAAGACTTTTCAAAACCAAAGGCTGATGCGTCTGGTGATGTCTTTGTCAGAATCTTTAGTGCACAAGATTCAGATAATCGTGACAGAAAGTCAGGCTCAGCAACGTGAAAATAAACACCCATACATGGTAGACTGCAAACACACTTTGTTCTGCAAAAAAAAAAAATGGGTACATGTAATAAAAGAGCTAAAACTTTTACAAACATTTTGAATGAATCTGGTGCAAAAAAATGTTACAAATAAACCCACAAAACCAAAAAAGAAAAAAAAGAAAAGAAGTATAGATATTGGAAAGTACAAGGAAAAAAATATTGGTAATCGTACTCAGTTTTTATATGATGGTATCTGTGTATTCTTAAACACAATACACATAGCAATACTTTTTTACTTGCTTCTAAGACAATGACCGCCCTTACGTGTTGCAGACAACTACAGTATAGTGTGGAGAAGGAAGTCTTTTGACACATATTGAGGACATGAATTAAATATTAAACATAATAAATGTAAAAATATATCAATACTAGAGGTCAGAATAGCGATTTACTTTCCAGAAAATAAGAATATCATGACTGTTAGCTAAAATCAATATTTTTACACAGCCCTAGTAATTACAGATGTTTGGGTTGGATAAGAACTAAAAGGAAGACCTTCTGTTTTGATCACCTCTGATATGAAGTAGAAGTGTTTTATTGGTTCCAAATCAATGGGTTAAATTCATTCAATAAATGTAACGAGTGCATTATAAATAAGACGATCCGAAACATGTTATAAGACAAATAAACATTATTTCACTTTCTCAACTTAGTATACTAAAAACGGCAAACATTTGTGGACAACTAACCGTCATTTTTAAACATAGTTTCAATGATGTTTTAAACAAGTGGTTAAGATTAAGGTGCTGAATTGCTGATTGGAAGATCTGGATTAATTTCCCAGCATGATCAACCTGCAACGGCTGGGCCCTGAGCAAGGCCCGGAACCCCTAATTGCTCAGTTGTATAAAAAGTGATAAACGCAGGTCAAATCTGGATAAGGGCATCTGAGAAATTTCATAAAATTGTCTCCCTTTTTGTCAATTTTGTGGTGACAGAATGATGAAGTATTTATACATCAGATAGTCCACTTACATTTGTCCAAATAGTGGCGTTTGACAAGAATTTATTTATTTATTTTTGCCAGTGATTATGTAGAAAGTAAATGTTACTGACTTATTATAAATCTCTGCTACGGTTATGCTTACTTTTGCACTCAAACCTGTAAGTTCGGTCATAATCGCCACCAGATTCCTCATAGGGGAAAATCTTTAACCTAAAAAATATTAGGAATGTTTAGCGCCTCTGCTTTTTCTTCTTTATGACTGTCTTAGGGGGGTTTTAAAAATTGAGCTGTAAGACATGGCACTCAACTTATGCTTAACAAAGGTAGCCCAATTTGGAGAATCTGCATACTCCTTGTACAGTAGACAGGATTTGACATCACTGGTTCTCCTGAGATTTTCCATCATGCTGCCCTGAAAAAAAAATTATAACACAACACTATGGCTGAAACCCTCTAAACGTTCAGCACCAGATTCTTTTAACACGGGAGCAGAAAGATTTACTCCAGTTTTCCTGTTTAGCAGCTATTCAGTATTTGAGCTTAAGTTTCTTTACCTCAGATTGATCTTGAAGAGGTTTTTTAAATTGTATGAATAGCTAGTTAATAATCACTAGGCTCAAGAATTAGTCCAAAGCTGCCAGTCCTAAAAGTGACAGATAAAATAAATCACTTAGGTCCAAGCTAGCTTGCGAGAGATTGCCTGTTTGAAGCACTCAGGGTCAGTGTTTCCTCCAGGGCGAAGTGTCCTTTCCAGACTCACTAAAGCGTTCCGGTGGCACTCCCGGATGTTGACTGGGTGCTTAGCCCTAAGAAGCTCATATGCCGCGATCAGCCTCATGTTGTGCTTAATCATGAGGTACTGAATAACACACGTTGGAGCAAGTGAGAAGCCGTCGCGACAGTGAATCAGCACACGCTTCCTCTTTCCCGCTGAGGCATCTATACACTCATTTATGGCATCAAAGCAAGGCTGGTGCAGCTCTGCCCCATCGTCACCCATCTGTCCTGGCTCTTCTATGTGCACTTTCAGGCGTGACCAGCTGTGTTTCGTGCCTCTCGAGCATGTGCAAGGAATTAGGTTGAGACAGGTCTCGCCTGGCAGGCTGCTCATGTCGATTATGCTGTCTATGTTGTTCCGGCACAGCATGCGCCCGCTATACGCCGCATTAACATTCCCAATGTAGATGTAGTCAGTCACTTTGGAGATTACAGGCTCAGAGTAGTGGAAGTGTTCCGGAACGGCTGGTTTCGGTTCAGGTGTCTCCGGGCTGGTCTTAACACATACTGGTCCTGCTCGGCGTCGCAGTTTCTTGGAGCCGGATCGTGACGGAGGGTTGGAGTCAGACTCAGAGCTGCTGTTCCATGGTGGTGAGAAAAGGGAAAAACGACTAGAGGACTTGCTTTTGCCTAAAAGCTCTACAGGACTAGAGAGTCCTGAACTAGAGGCTGTGGTGGAGCCTGAGGCACAGAAGAGAGAGGCTCGCTCTAGAGAACCAGTGCTGCTGGCCGCACCGGCGTTGTGGGCCTGCTCCATCTGCACAGCATCACACAAAGAGTGTAACAGATTGAATCACACTAAATCTGAGCACTCTGAATATGTGGAACTAAACATAAAATGTAATAATCTGGGATCAGCATGAATTACAGCACTTAACTAGTTTACCATACTTCACTTCAATCATTCATTCATGCTTATTTTCGAATTTGGGGGTACGAGGGTCTGCTGGAGCCTATCCCAACGCACATAGGGCGAGAGGCAGGGGTATACCCTGGACAGGTTGCCAGTCCAATGCAGGGCCACAGGACGAACAACTACAACACTCACTTCTATAATTCCAATTTAGAATCACCAATCCACTTAATTTACACATTTTTGGACTGTTGGATGCGGCTTCAGACCGGAGTAAAGAATACCAAAGATTGGGCAGCAGGTTGAAAGGTCCACACAAGCTACAAACTAGATAATAAATTCCTGCTTTATTCGTTACTGTTATATGTACAGTATTTTACAGAAATGAGTACACCCGTTACATTTCTTAGAAAAATATATAAAATGTTATATGAAAACACAAAAAAAAAACTAGGCTACAATGTAAAATTGATGTTTTATTTAAAAAACTCAACACAGCCATTAATGGCATGGCAACAAAAGTAAGTACACTCCTAAAAGGAAATGCCCAAATTGGGTCTAAAATATTTTGGCACCAACACTTGACTTGGAGTTCACCAAAGCTTTACAGATTGCCACTGGAATTTTTTTTTTCACTTCTCTATGGTGGATGTTAGAGACTTTGCTCTCCTCCACTTACTGTTGGAAGATGTGCCACAGATTCTCAATATGGAGACATGGTTGATTAGTCCATCATCTTTACCATCTTCTTTAGCAAGGCAGTGGTCATTTTGGAGAATTGGGATTGTTATCATGTAGGTATACTGCCCTGTGGGCAATTTAGAGTCACCAATCAACCTAATGCACATGTTTTTGACTGTGGGAGTAAACCAAAGTACTCAAAGGAAACCCAAGCAAGCGCGGGGAGAACATACAAACTCGACACAGAAAGACAAGAAAGACCAGATTTGACCAGATTCAGCAGAAGATTCGACCCCGGTACCTTCTTGTTGTGAGGTGACCGTGCTAACCACTAGGCTACCGCCACTAGGCTATCCAACAGATAATGCTCTGCTTTTATTGTCACAGAACATCCTGGCATTCATGGTTCCCTCAATGAAGTGTAGCTCCGAAGTGCCGGCAGCGCTTAGGCAGCCTCACTTCATGATACTAGCACCACCATGCTTGACTGTTGACAAGACACTTTTTGTATTACTCACCCATTTAACACCATCTGAAACAAACAAACAAAAAGTTTATCTTGGTCTCATCAGATCACAGGACATGGTCCCAGTAATCCTTGCAGAACAGCCATGCAGACCAATTTGATGCAGTGTGTGGCATATGGTCTGAGCACAGACAGACTGACCCCCACCCCTTCAATCTATGCAGCAATGCTTGCAGTAGTCATACGTCTCTTTCCTCAAAGACAACCTCTGGATATGACACTGAGGTCAGTTTCAGGGTCTTGGCAATTTTCTTGTATCCTAGGCCATCTTTACATAGAGCAACAATTCTTTTTGTTCAGATCCTCAGAGATTACTTTGCCATGAGGTACCACGTTGAACTTCCATTACCCAGAATTTTAACACATCTGTTCTCTATTCACACGCAAGACCTTGTAACACTAACAAGTTTTAGAAGAGGGAGGAAAAATGGCTACTTGGCTTTACATCATAGCAGAGTTTCTTAATTTTGTGACATACTGTATATAATTTAAGGCAAATCTGTTCACACCTGAGCTTTGAGATTGTTCTTCCATTCTTGAGTCTCCAGAGCTTTAAAGCGTCCGTTGCTGTCTGAAGACACAGAAAGGCAGAGCGGCCGATGGGTTCTTAGAGGAAGCTGTGGAGTCAGAGCCACAGGTGCCGGCCGTAACTCACGCTGCTCATTCTTACTCATCATCAAATCCGGACAGGAGCCTGATGCAGGACACACAAAACACACAAAAAAAGTTACAGAAAATTACTCTAATGGAAGTTTAAAACTAGAGTAGAATTTAGAAGGAAAACAAAGTCTGTATGTGTCTCTCTGTCAGTTTTTGATATTTGGCTGCCTCTCATGCCATGGCCATGATCCTGAATCTATTAGGACACGCAATAAAGGGTCTTTTCGATTCACGACAACATTAAAACTCCCACATAGCTCACTTCATACTGCTGCTCCAACACTTTATTATTCAGCTGATTGACAAAAGGCACATTTGACAAGTGTGTTATTTCAGTAGCACAATAAGCACAGCACAATGAATCTTTTAGTGCAGCTGTATTGTAGATTAGTTAGTAAAAAACACCAAGTCACAAAAACATTTTAGCATGTATAAAAAATGCACTCTGGAAAGCAATATTAATTGTTACCAGTGTGAGACTAAAATCCCAAATCAAAATTCCAAATTTGGGTTTTATGTTGAAAGAGTAATGCTTTGACCTTTTGCCACAGTATATTAAATACAGAATAAAAGAAATAAAAAAATTGTAAAATGAATATAATTCATTCCGAATGCAAAATGATCAGAAATTCTTATTAATAGCACAAGCCGAAAAAAAACAACTGGAGCCGTAACTGACTGCAGATATAGAGAATATTCAGAAGATTCTTGATCATCACACCTTAAAAGGAAGAAAATTAAACTACAAATTGCTAGAAAAATGGAAGCAATCAGTTGTCTAGAATGTTTTGGATGTTGTAGCATTACATTATTCATTAAGTGGAACTAAGAGACTCCAACACTGTTCCAGCATGCCCCTGAGCTCCATCATCACATTCCGTGTTATAATTAGAGTGAAAAAAATATGATCTAGCCCTGAACTTAACACCAATAAACATATAGTACCAACCACACTCCAGACCTTCTTACCTGACAATAGTGTCTGATCTCACTAATAATGTTGTAGCTGAAGAGATCTTATTCTCATTTAAGCTTCGATTGTAGTGGAAAGTCCCACTAAAGGAGCTTCATCAAATAGCAAATTGGTAAAAAATCTGGAATAAGATGTTTGAAATCTGAAATGAGATGTTTGAAACCGCATCGTGGTTGTGATTTTACATTTAATTATTTAAATCAACAAGAAAAAAAAATTTTTTTACATTTTTAATTATTAAATAATTTAAAATAGAGCCTTTTAATATTATCTGATAAAATAGAGCTGTTTAATATTATCTGACAAAAAGTTATAATATAACATATATTGCTATATATAGTTGAAGACAAAATTTTAATGCATTCGATTTTATTTCATTCAGCAAAACGTGAACAAAACCTCTCAGGAGCAAAAATGTCCTCTGGTTATTTCTTTAGGCATTTTTAAGCAAGATTTTTCAATTTAGTTACAAAAGACACCATTAACCAGTACAATATATTGCTACTCTTAAAGCTGGCAATTTTTTATCAAACAGATAGCCATTGTAAAAAGCCTATTAGTATTAGTGGTAAAGGGGACTGAACTGGGTTGCAGTAGCCTTATGCTAAATGGTTGTGTGTGTGTGTGTGTGTGTGTGTGTGTCCTGATCAGATCTCTGTGCCCTGAGCAATCACAGGTCTCTTACCATGTTGTTTGAAGTGAATCTTTGTATCTAGATGGTTAAATGTAATAAAACCCTTGCTCCATATTTTCACGGATTCCATCTTCAGCCTCCTGTATTAGGGAAACAAAAAATACAATATATATCATGGTTGTTATTACCATGCAAATCAGGTCAATACATGCAGCCCTGGTGATGAGCTTTTTTTCTGTCTATCTGCAGTCAGAATAACTTAATGGCAAAGGAAAACAAAAACACCCCCGCAATTCCGATGCATTCCGCCACTGGCAGAAAAAACAACCAGAAATGATAACGACAAATAACGTTACATGAAGTATCTGCATGGTCCCAGTAGTCAGAGATCCGAGACAGCTTTCTCGGTATCGACTGCGATCAGGTGTGAAATAATGATGGCACATGAACATTAGTCGAAATGCAGCTGTCTCACTGTGGAGCCTATAGCGGAACTGTCTTGCACACACACAGGACCTTCAACAACGGGCGACTTTCACACCGATTCATTTCAACATGCATACATCTATTCACAAAAACGGAGCACGGAGCCGCAAATATAAAAATAAAAAAGGTATAAAACAAACAAACAAACAAACACAAACCCCGGCAATTCAAACAGACTTTGCAGCCATCAACTGAATGAGGCTCACGCGGATAACTGACCTCATACCGGCGACACTCTGGGGTTGATGGGAAATGTAGTCCGCTTAAGACTGAACTGAGTCAATCTTTTCCGGTTTCCGCTTAAAACACATCACTATATTTTACTGCGTGGAGGAAACATCATATCATTTATTTGTAATATTTTTGTAAGACTCAGTATTATTAGCAAAAGTTAAAATGATTTAACGTTCACAT
This sequence comes from Sisor rabdophorus, assembly GCA_026260075.1. NCBI lineage: Eukaryota > Metazoa > Chordata > Actinopteri > Siluriformes > Sisoridae > Sisor > Sisor rabdophorus. Next base: position 4,430,185 of record JAOTQW010000008.1, read on the forward strand.
TAAAAATATTATCTTACAAGGCGGCGCGGTGGCGCAGTGGTTAGCACACAACAAGAAGGTCCTGGGTTCAAATCCCGGGCACGGGGTCTTTATGTGCGGAGTTTGCATGCTCTCCCCGCTTGTGTGGGTTTCTTCCCACAGTTCAAAAACATGTGCATGGGGTTGGTTAATTGCCCATAGGAGTGAGTGTGTGGTTGTGTGTGTGTGGCCCTGCGATGACCGGGTGTACCCCTGCCTTTCACCCTATGTGCGCTGGGATAGGCTCCAGTAGACCCCCGTGACCTTGAGTCAGGGAATAAGCGGGTATAGAAGATGAATGAATATTTCTTACAGAAATGCCTTTCTGTGTGGAGTTTACATGTTCTTTCCGTGCTTGCGTGGGTGTGTGGCTCTGTGATGGACTGGCTTTTGCACTTCAAATAGCTGTGATCGGCTACAGCAGAACCCCATGACACCGAATTAGGGTAGTAAGTAAGTAAGTATAGAAGTTGAATGAATGAGTGAGTGACCCTTTTTTTCTCACATAGATAGTACTTCTGTCTGATATATGATATGGTCAAAGTTTGTGGAAATCTTACTGCACCCTCATGAGAGTACATCCAAAAACACACAGCTGTTTGGATTTTTTTTGTAAGTTGGAGTATTATATTATTCCTTCACATTAACTAAGCCCCAAACACTGTTCCAGAATGGCTTAATTAAGACGTGATGTGACATGAGGGAAGTGGTAGTTAATATGTTCGGATTATATTCGAAAAAGTGTGTGTTTTATTCTCAGCACCAAACAAGCTTCTGTTGTTGTGCCCCTGAGCAGGTGGATAAATCTGCTAAATGCCAGTTCAGATGTTCTGCTAAAATTTGTTGGTGGATTGTGTTGGATTCCTAACCAGGAGATTATGGGTTTGATACCCAGAACCACCACCACTATACCACTGCTGGACCCCAAAGCAAGACCATTAACTTCAGTCGCTCTGGATAAGGGCTTGAATTCTTAGATTTTATTGAGTCCAGACAGCAACCCCAGTGAAAACCTTCATAATGAATTAAAACACTAGCATCACTTCAGTGAAATAACGTTACATGAAATATCTACATGGTCCCAGTAGACAGAAATAAAAAGGTATAAAACAAACAAACACAAACCCCAGCAATTCCAACAGACTTTGCAGCCATCAACTGAATAAGGCTCACGTGGATAACTGACCCCCCCACATGACATTATTTCCAGAACTCAACAGCTGTAGAAGTGTGTAGGTTATTACAGAAATAAGTGTAAAACCAATTCTATCTCAAGAACATACATGAATTTAACGCTAAGTGCAGAGGTGCAGCTTAATGATAGATAGGGTATGATTTTAAGGGCCCAATAACTTTAAGGCCTTCATAGATCTGTGATGATAGTACCAACAACAATACTAACAGTAATGTAATAGTAGATTTGGTGCAGAATAGAAGTGATAGGGAACCCAAGCTCATATGCAAACTCCACAAAGAAAGACGCCATGCCTTATTTATCCTAATCTAAAAAAAAAGCATGATTTATTGTGCCCAAACACAGAAATAGGTGTACTAATTTTTGCGTTAGAGTACAATTAATTCAATTATTTATTAATAATTTATTAATTAACTGGTGTAAACATGTAACACGATGTTTAATAGTAATAAATGCTTTTTTTTTAGATTAGGATAAATAAGGCATGGCGTCTTTCTTTGTGGAGTTTGCATGTTCTCCCCCGCTTGTGTGGGTTACCTCCAGGTACTATGGTTTCCTCCCACAGTTCAAAAACATTAGGTTGACTGGCGATTCTAAATTGCTCAAAGAGTCAATAAGAGTCTGTATGGTTGTTTATCTATATGTGGCCCTGCAATGGATTGGTGACCTGTCAAGGGTGTACCCCTGCTTCTCTTACTATGTGTGCTGGGATAGGCTCTAGCAGACCCCGTAGCCACGAGTTAAAGAATAAGCAGGTATAGGAGATGAATGAATATTGTTTTGTAGACAGTAAGGCGTTATCATGGTCCCACGATACATAATTAGAAACACGGTCAATTATGTTAACTACTTTCAGCTTACACTGATCTAATCAAATTTTTTATAATACTCTCATACTTTATAAGATAATGTCTATTGTTATATTGCTTTTTAGCCTGTTTGTAGTTTGTAACTCTATATCAGTAAAGTCTGCCAGGAATCCTATTTATACCGTACACAGATAGAAGTAGTACATATGCACAGATTTGTATTACTTTAGAATATTCCATTGTATATTAAGGTATATAACATATATATGAGATGTGTTACAAATGTCCAATGATAATTAATTTTGTTAATAAATAAATTTAATTTATATTTCATATTTCAATAAAACCTATATATATATATCAACCAGCACAGAGCACAACCAGTGAGGAACAAATCAAATAAACATAAACCATTTGTTTTTCCATTATTTACAGTGTAACATAGGACAAGAGGTTTATAAACTAGGAATTTTCTAGCTGTAATAACATTTTACTTACCTTTTTTCTCGTTGATGTGATGAAAATGGAACTTAATGCAGCTTCTTATCAGTGTCAGGGATCTTGGTCTCTTCTCAGTACTGTGGGTAATTGACCTGCTGCTCAACTCTCCGGGTTTCCAGGAGACCTTCGCTCACTAGTGATGTCATGATCTGAGAACAATAACCTACAATAACTAGGGCACCTTTAAGGCCTTTGTTTGACTTATTTAATCAGGAAATAGCCCTGGAGTGTTTGGGAACAAAGCCTGTTGCTTAATATACTATATTGCTCTTATTATCAGTTAATGGTTGGTTTGGCCAGTACATGGATTATACTTTAATCTTTGTACTACTTTTTGAATGTATTTTCTTATATATTGCTAATGTATCTGTAATAATTGAAAAAAGGTTTATAAATGAAGTACATAAGGATGTGCATCAGTGGCCATTACAATGATCTCATTTGCATTTCAAGTGGTTTTCATGTCTGCATGGACTACAATATTGATAAGATTAGGAAATAAAAAAGACAAAGGAACACAAACACAAAATTATAAACAGGAAAAATAAGAAGATTATACAAATGGGTGGCAACACATTAATTTAAAATAGATTTTCATTATTAGAGGATCACGTCACAATGGATAAACTTTAAAGTTCTGTGATCAGGGTAGACAGGGTAGGTTGTAAAGGCAAAGTATTTGTCAAGGTTTTACAATGAAAACACATCAGTGTCTGTAGAAATTATAAGCATTGTTGGTGCAAGAGTTTAATAAAATCACATTTTGCTCCAGATGTGCTGTACTTTTATAATGAAATTCATTGAATGTGCGATTTTGCGATTGATTATTGATTTCCATATTGAGGCAGGCAAATATGGCAACAACCAGCTTTCGGTTATACTTCTGCAAAAAATCTGTGCCTGGTGTTGTTGTGCCTGATTGGATAATTGCATAGCAGAATAGTTAAATATACATACACCCAGAGTAAAAATGGTTTAAATATATTCCTGACTGTATTCATGAGTAAGAAAGAAGGGTTACCTTGTAACCCTGGGTATTGGTAAAGAGGAACTGAATTTTTATTAAAGTGCCTTAATTAAACCATATGTGTGCTGACACTGTGCACACAAACCCTTATCTTTTGAGCTTCATTGCCACCAGAGAAATCAGTGTCTGTGTATGTCTGTGTGTTTCCACCAGAGAAATCAACATGTATGTGCATGTATGCGCGATTGTCCCATGCTGACGCCTAAAAAACAACTACACAGACAATGAAAAGTATGCGGATTAAAGATGTGTTTATATAAAAGAAAGACGATGATTAGAAAAAACATGTTTTTTCTTATGGAGATATAAATGTAAAAATCTAAATATTTTACTAATACAATTCTTTTTTCTGAAAATACTATACAGCTTGTGCATTTATTAATGTTTTACAAAAATAAACAATATTGACAAGTTATTCATACAATAACAACATTTAAAAGGTCTTATTGGTAAATGGAATTCTTATTGTATGTTTGAGGGCCAGAGTTGAGTCCACCTGCTCAGCTGAGAGCAGCGTATGCCATTGAGCCACTGGCCTGCGTGGGTTTGACAGCATGTCTGCCCAATGCCGCAGCTGGTTTCCCGAAGCATTACATCCCAGAAAAATCTTTCCAATAGCATCATTCCTACTCACTTTATCATGATCCCACACAGAGATCACCAATTGGACTCTCTGTACATACAAAGCAGAAAAAAAAATGTTTTCCCCCAAAAATATTTTAACACATAAAAAATTGTACATAGCAATTAAATACAAGTAACCAGGGGTTTAGAGAAAGAGAGAGATACACAGAGAGAGAGAGAGAGAGAGAGAGAATGTTTGTGTGTGTGTGTGTGTGTGTGTGCGTGCGTGCGTGCGTGCGTGTGTGTGAAAGAGATCTGTCTCGAGGATCTTGAAAAAATTGTAGAATTTTAGGACTGTGATGTAAAACTCACAGTAACTTTGAATAAATAAGGACAAAATATATATAGCAAAATTTAAAAAATTTAAATTTTATTGGTTTATATTAATATTAAAAAATATTTTACAAAATTAAACTCAACCAAAAAAAATCTTTAATAAAACTAAAACATTAAGTTGCACTCTTGAGATTATCTATCACCAAGACATTCATTCATTCAGTAATTTATTTATCTTCTATACCCACTTATTCCCTGACGCTTATTTGCTGGGGTCACAGGGTTTACTGAAGCCTATCCCAGCACACACAGGGAGAAAGACAGGGGTACCCTGGACAGGTCCCCAGTCCATCACAGGGCCACACATAGTCATACAACCACACACACTCACACTCACTCCTATGGGCAATTTAAAATCTAATAAACATGTTTTAGATTGTGGGAGAAAACCAAAATACCTAGAGTTAACCCACGCAAGCGGGGAGAACATGCAAACTCTGCACCGAAAACCCCTTGCCCAGCGATTTAACCTGGGACCTTGTGCTATGAGGCGACCATTCTAATAACTACGCCATCATGCCGCAACATAAACATAAAATTTTTTTTTTTTTTCATTTTTATTAGCTTTATATTATCCACTTCATGTGTTATTGCAATTCATTTCATTCATTCATCTTCTGTACCCGCTTATTTCCAAATCCGGGGTCACTGGGGTCTGCCTATCCCAGCGCACATTGGGTAAGAGGCAAGGGGTACACCCTGGACAGGTAGCCAATCCATCGCAGGGCCACACACACACAACCATACACACTCACATTCACTCCT
>JAOTQW010000008.1:4447853-4466482 GCA_026260075.1 Sisor rabdophorus
GTGATTCGCTGTGGCGACCCCTAAATGGGAGCAGCCGAAAGGAGAAGAAGAAGACGACTTAACTAACTGCACTCATTTACAATGAAATCAAAATATTCAGGGAATTAAAGTTATTCTGGCAGGCCTTTTTGATGTCTGTTTAAACAAATAAGAAACATGGGATTGTCGTGTTTATATTTATGAAGCAATGCACCAAACAGAATCTATATGCGTGTGTATATATATTTATATATTTGTGTGTCTTTTTTTTTTTTTGGTGGGAATACAAAATGTCCCACATTAACCCACACAAACTTCCTGTATTTGATCTGTTTGCATCTGGTCAACCTCGGTTTAGGGTGAGACAGTCATAAATCTGTGGAGTGTATTAGACTTCCGAATGATGATAAACGTATCTAAATGTATTTAAAGAATTATCAAAAACTTGTTTATATGTTCTATGTGCATGTTAAGGTGGGAAAGTGGTGGCTTTGTGGTGAAGGTGTTGGACTTATATCAGAAAGACCAGGGTTCGATTCCCAGCACCACCAAGCCATCACTGTGGGACCCTTAACCTCCAATTGGGGATTAAGGCGGTCTGCCAAATGCTGTAAATGTAAATTGCCTTGAGTACGTAGTGGGTACTGAGATAAAGCATAGAGTCTTATTTCTGAGATAAAGCATAGAGTCCCCAGGGCTAACAATTGCCAATTGCATAATCGAAGGACAGAAAAGTGTTTAGCATGTTTAAGTAATGAATTGTAATATTTGTTCCTTTTACTCCTTTCTTTTCTCCTAAGGCTTGAATGATGTCTGAACAGGATCTGGTGGAGATCGTCCAGATTGCTGTGGGGGACTTAAACCATGAGGAAAATGTTGCAGGTAGGAAAATCATTTATATTTCCTGTGGTTTTGCATTCCTAAAACATTTTCTTTTTTACTTAGCTTAGTGTTAGGTGCCCCTAGCAATGTATGTAAGTTAAATAAGGAACATCATTACCTACAGTGTATTCATAGACGCAGACATTTTCCTTTAACACATTTTCCATAACCCTCTATAAATTCTACTTTAGTTTTTAACAGATATATTTTATGGACTTGAGTCACAGCTTAAATTTTTCAACAGAGCTTTTTAAGTAAGCAGTGTTTTTTTTACATCACACCTTTTTCCTTCATTTTTATCTATTTACATTCTATAACCTTATTTATTGATTGCTGTGATTTTTTTTAACTGAACCAATTTTTACAATGAAGACTGTCCTTTTAAATTGTTATTTCTAGTTTATTTAAGATATATAATTTGTATAATAAATAAAATGTTGCCCTGTGATGGATTGGCGTCCTGTCCAGGGTTTACCCCCTGCCTCGCCCAATGTGCGCTGGGATAGGCTCCAGCAGACCCCAGTGACCCTGAAAAGTTCAGCAATAAGCGGATATAGAGGATAAATGTATAAATGAATAAAATGTTTTGTGTTTTTTTTTCTTGCTGTTTATTATGTAATGTTTGGGGTCTCGGTTGGTTTAGACGTTCTGGAGAACCATGATGAGGCTGATAAGCCTGATCGGAAGCGAGCAAGGATGGAAAGCAATAACCAGGATGCGTCTCTTAAAGTGAGCTTAAAATTTAAGTTTCATTATATACTATTAAAGCTTTTGTAATTACACTTTATTCCACTTCTTCACTGGGGAACAAATGACTCAGACTCAGATGCAGGTGTAAAAACAAACGTCATCTACTTAAACACATTCATCAGGAGCATTGTGCAACATGAACACCACATAACTACTCAAATCAACACAAAAAGAACACAAAGCTATGTGTGTCTCAGCTAAGTGTCTTAGCAACACAAAGTGCATGTGTGAAACCAGGTGCAAATAACTATACAAAATAAACAATACAAAGCTGAAACACTACATTAAATAGCACCCACAAGGTTATAAGTAATGTTTTGCAGATAGAGAATAAGAAATGTATAAATAGCTAAAACAGCAAAGTTTATTGTGCAAAAACAGTAAAGTGACCCAAAAATGTATACACTGAATAATCCAAATACAGTTTTACAGTTAGAGCATTTGGCTGAAGAGCAGAAGAGTTAAATAAACAACCATGCCCAATAACTGACTTTAATATTGATTAGACAATCTGTAAAAAGCCATTAATCAGTCAAGAATTTAACAGCTGTTGTGTAACGCATGACAGTTTGATTTACTTTAAATTATTGAACAATAAAAAAGGAAATTAAAATAAATTGTTGATCGTCTCATGATCCTTATCTTAATGTTCTGGACAGAAAAGGCGTGGGTTTGACTTGCTCTGGCAAATACAAACACACACAGTTTGGCTTGAAAGCACTAGACCATGAGTCATGAAGCATGCAAGTATAAGCAGAATAATTACTGCTTGCTTTGCTGGACATCTTGAAGTCTTTGAAAACCAATATGTTTCCATGCTGCATAAGAAAAGTGTACAGCTGAAAACTTACTCCCGTCTGTATGGAATCGAAAGCTTAAAATAAGTTCATGAAGCGTAACAGCGATCACAAAGGAGAATCAACATCAGAAACATTGCTATTGCTAAATAGTTATTTCAATATTTCACTGACATCAATCCCTTTGAAATAAGCATTTGTTAAAGAAGAACATGTTAGTGTCCTTAGAAGTTAGTAAGTGCTGGTCAGTGGCTTTACAACATGTCTGGCTCTCTTTGTTATTTACTAAATGTAATTCCTGACATGCTTTTTCCATTTATGCACTTCAATTTGAAACATTAGTCAATGTAACATGTTTTTGTTTTGCATTTTAACAGAATCTGACTTTGATATATTTCGACTTGGCTAAGCTGAGGGCCAGATTACATTTTTACAAGTAGTTTATGGAAAAATTGCAGATTTGTCTGCTTTCATTTTAAATAGATCAAAATATAAGAGCATGAAATAACATATTGCTGTGATAGATATGTGATTGTTATTCATGTGGGTACCTGTCTGGTGCTTTTAAGGTAATGCTAATGTCCATAAGCCAGTCTATTTGCCAGAGGTTGGACAACATAGAGGCAAAACTGCAGGTCATGGAGTCCACATGTCGGGGCCTGGAGGAAAAATTTGACACTGTGATTGGGAAAATACCAGGGGCAATTCAGGTACCAATGGTCGCTGGATCACCTTTCGGTGCCACACAGACCTGTGACAAAGTTCGATGGTGAGTAAAGTATAAATATTATGTTATATGGCTGGGGAGCATGACTTAAGTTTTACTAACCGCTTCCTAATGGTTGTGTCTTTAGTGTGGTGCCACAGACAAATGTAGTAATGAGCAGTGAACGTCCCAAACCAGGCCAAGAGGAGCCTCTTACTCGTACCACAGACTCGTTGGAGAATCTTCTTAGCAAGTAAGACCTTTAAGGTTTCTGTTTCTTGAATGTACACTATGTAGACGAAAGTATTGTGACACCTGACTATACTTTTTTGTACGGCATATTACAGACCTAGTCTGATTTTTAGACCAGTAATAACCTCCACCCTTCTACAAAGAGCTTATTAAGCTGCAATAGCATTTGTGAGATCAGATGTTAATGTTTGGGAGTGATCTCTGGGGGGCAGTCAAAACTAGTTCCTTAACACCAACTTTAATCCAACTCTTAATGGAGTTCAGGGTCTTTATGCATTGTTATACAGGAACATCATTTGAGCCTTTCTATTCCGATGAAGGAAACTTTGACATTTTAGCAGCAAGTGTGGGGAAGACAAACTTATGGGCGTGCTGGTCGACTAACATTTTATGTTTACATTTTTGTATTTATACTCTAGGTCATTTCAGCACACTGATTGTATTCAAACTCTTACACACTATTTTTTGTAATACGTTTAGTGAATCAGTAACAACTGAATATTTGGCTGACAGTACGGTTGGCAGAGGGAAGCACAAAACAATCGTCCTAAAGGTGCCGGGAACAGAAGAGAGTCAGGACGATCAGGAGAGCGGATCAGAAGCCAGCGACTCCGTCTCCAATAGTGGTCAATCCTCAGGGCAAAACACCAACAACATCACACTCATCACCCTTAACTCAGAAGGTAAGATGCTGCATTTATATAACAGTAAAATGATTTAAAGCTTTAGCTTCTTTACCTGATCTGGTTTATGTTGTTTTATAGGTGCTACATGGTTCTGTCAGAAATTGCATATCACTTAAGTATGTACTAGATTTTGTATTTGTATATGTATTTACTGACCGGTAAAGAAATTAGTTTTCATAGTATGGTTACAGGTAGTATAAATGAAATTAGAATGTACTACATTCGCCATTTTGATTTTGACGCAGGACATACAACGTCACAATTGTGCAAATATAAAATTGGTTAACGGTTAACATAACCGATGTTAAACAAGTGCAAATGAACTACACTCAATTTATTTTCTTAAAAGCACTTAAAGCACTTATTTTAAGCCACTCCTGTATATGTCGAGTTTCCCATGAGTCCCGTGAGCTCATGGGATAGCAAAGTGTTCATTGTATGCATTTTTAGTCCTGGTAGAAGTTGTAGGTCATCCAGGAACTTTTCGAGTGCTAAATTTAGACATACTGCTCACCTGACATAGATAGATTTACATACTATTTACTAGGGCTGCACAATATATCCAAATCTAAAAATCTATTGCAAATGTGCATATTGTGTCAAATTACTCATTTTAATACTTTAAATAATAATGAACAGTCAATGTGGTTAGTAAAACGTCTGGCATGCAGATGTTTGTTGGGATATGTGTGCGCATGCTTTGATTGAAGACACCCAAGATGCTTTGTGCGACTGCTGGTGAGGATTTAGTGAAAATATGATAAAGTACATAGACAAAGGCAGTATTTCAAGTTGCAACCTGAAGGGCTGCTACAACTTTGTACAGACACCAGAAAACTAAACACTAATAAAACCTTCACGCACAGGTTAATGTGTCTAATGTAACATCTTTTGGTTAGGTTATATTTTAAAATATAGTATCTTACGTTAAATAATGCTTTTTTTATGGTGCAAGTTGTGTAAAATGTTAGATGTGGTGTGTTTTTGTGTAAAAATCAATATCCTGGGTGTTAAAATAGTAAAAATTTTGTCTTACCATCAAATCTGCTGTGATGAGTAAATATAGCCACTGGGGGGAAGAAAGAAAAAAGGATTGTTTTCTAGGTCTGTAATTCAGACGCTAAACAGCGCAGATTTTGTAAAATTAATTCATCCTCTATACTTGCTTATTAACATGGGGTCTCTGGGATCTGCTGGAGCCTATCTCAGCAAACATAGGGCCAGAGGCAGAGGTACACCCTGGGCAGGACACCCAGCCCACATAGGGCGAAAGCAGGACCACACATAGATGAACAACCACACATGCTCACACACCAATTAACATAATGTACATGTTTTGGACTGTGGGAGGAAACCGGAGTACCCGGATTAAACCCTTGCAAGCGCAGGGAGAACATGCACCGAATTCCCTTGCCTGGGAATCAAACTCACTACCTTCTTGTTGTGAGGCTATGGATAAAAGTCGTCTGTTTTTGCTTTTATTTTTGTGGCTCGGTGCAGTTCGCATCCATTTCTGTGTGTCTGCTGTTATCTAAAGCTGTGAATTTTTATGACAGAATGTTTTAGATGCTTCTGGTTACCATGTGGGTTTTATTTTTAAGAAAACCTTTGTTCATCTTCCACATGTCTTTCCTGCTTTGGTCATAATCAACAGCACTTCTTTTCACTTAGCACTCAGGCATCTCTGGCCTTTCACTGATTTTCTGTTGGACACATTTGAGAAACTGCATCTTTTCATATCATACCTATCCATATGGTTCTTCTTTCAATAATAATCTATTAAACCTTTGTGTTAATCTATCAAATAATCTATCAAACATTTATGTGCAGTAGTAAAGGGTAAATAGTAAATAAGCATGTAGGCAGAATTGTGGTGTAATTAATTAATCTTTTTTTGCAGTGTTATAATACTCTATACTCATCATACACATATTATACCATGAACGTAGCATGTTTTATGCCTCTCCTGCGTATGTATAAATATTCGCCACCAGGGGGCAGTTTTGTATCAGGTCCATATTATTCTATGATTACTGCATAAATCCCTAATCTGCAGATTTTCCTATAATTGGGTTGGGAGTTTGTAGATACATTTACAATCTTTGTACAAACTTTTGTTTCTTCAAAGACCTGGACTTGACTGCTATTTGTCAGGAAATGTCCTTCTGTGCATAACAATTCAAAGACAGAGACTAAATAAACAATTACCACATTTGTGTATTAGAAACAGTAAATTGAGTAAACAATCCCACCTGATTATAAAATATTGTAGAAAAATAAACAATCTGATTTAATGCCATGCCCTGTCCCTCCTCTACATTTTTGCGCAATTACATATCCTGGAGTACCAGCTTGCCTGTGTTAATTGCTTGGGTCATGTGGTTTATTGCAGGACTGAACACATTGCTGCTTTCCTCTAGAGCTGTCATGTTTATTCTACAACAAAATAAAGATGCTTTATTCCAACTGTTCTTTTGTTTATATTGCCATTTCTCATTAGGACATGAGTTCCAAAGGCTGACTTATTTTTAAAGTGGCAGCTTTGACTTTAAAGGGTTGACGAACTCACTCAATCCTTATAGTGTTTTTTTTATAGTAACCACTTGCACAGAGCCCAGTAAGTTGGGAGAAGTGAATTGTCTCGCAGGCAGCGATAAATCTGTTATATTAAGTCTTTAGGAAGGAGAACTGCACGCTTCTGCTGTAACAGGGCATGCTGGATTTTTTTCCTAAACATCAATAAAGTGAAACTAAAGATTTAGGAAAGACTTTTTATAGCTTCTGTATTGTAGGTGGTAAAGTTACCTAGCTTGGTCATGTAAATGTGGCTATAGATGGAAAATGCATGATTAATTGTTAACAAAGTTTTTAATTTGCATTGGTATTTTTTGGAATTAGACAATTTTTTAGTTCTTAAGATGGCAGCCACCATGTTAATAATGTTTTTTATGGGGTGTCGTAATATGGATTAAAGGTCAATCGATTATATCTATAAATCAGGCAGAAAGTAAGCATTTGTCCGAAGCAGAAGGTTTGTGTGTGTGTGTCAGACCAGACAAGATAAAATCACATAGCTTTTCCAAATAAAGTGACAGAAACTCAATTCTTTTCTTTTTTTAAATAATTTTTATTAACACAATCTAATGTCCACACTACTACTAATTTCTTTTAAACATTATATTGTTTAATATAATAAGATTGTTCATAATAATAATTCTATATTTATTAGACAAATGTGGTTCTTCTGCCTAGTCATAAACAGTTTATTGACAATATGTAGAAACACGAAAAAGAAATGCATTTCATTGCTATTGTGATTGTTTTGTAGGCTCTTTTTGTAGGCTTCTGTTTGTCTGAATTATATTTTTCCTCCTAAATGATGTTTTCTTGTTCAGAGGTACTCATGCTAGTCTACGTTATTTGTGTGTTGGTGTAGAGGACTATCCTGCAGGAACCTGGCTTGGGGATGAAAATAACCCAGAAATGCGAGTGCGCTGTCCTGTGTCTCCAAGCGACATGCTGCACATTAGCAGTAACTGCCGTACCCCAGAAAAGATGGCGCTTACGCTGCTGGACTACCTGTTTCACCGGGAGGTGCAGGCTGTCTCTAACCTGTCTGGCCAGGGCAAGCATGGCAAAAAGCAGCTGGACCCACTCATGATCTACGGTGTTCGTTGTGAGTCTATATCTGATAAAGTCACACACACCCACACACCTTACAAAACGCACCCACTGCTGTAGCTGTTACTCTGCTTAATTATTATTATTTTTGGTGTTGCTACGCTGTCAATTAATCAGTTCTGGTTGGACAGATGAGTACATTACTGACTGCTTTACTGAATTTAATGTACATGTATTTTGCTGTATGCATTAAAAAATATTTAAAAAATGGATATATCATATAAATCATATAAAAAGTTTGTTGACATCTTACTAGTGCACTTGCACAAGTGTGTATGCACTACCTGATCACCAAACCTTCCCAATCAACGATTGTATAAATATTGTTGTGGCTGAAATTGGAGAATCCCTACAACAACACTCAAATATATCAACTCCAGAAGGCTGAAGTTTGTTGTAAGAGTAAAAGTAAGACAAAAATTTGCAATACAATGTTTACAAAACAAACATGAATTAAAGGTCAATCGATTATCAGTCTGGCAAATTTTTTGGCCGGGTGTCCCATTATGTTTGTCTATAAAGTGTATATTTCACCTAAACCTGAAACTTTAGTATAGCTATCAAGTTCAAAGAACATACATTACATCTGCATCTGTTTGTATAATATTACTTATATAAAAAGGCATTGGATTCCAAAAAAACCCTAAAGCATTACAAAATGTAGATCTTCAAAAAATAATGTATTTAACAATTTATTTACACTGATATTTTTGTTAAAATATCCTATTCATAAGCCAGTCTGTTCTGTTATGTCTCACCTCTCACACTCTCACCACTTACACACGCACCTAAAGTATTCTAATGCAAAAATCCAAGCCCACTGTTCTAAGTTAAGCATGCGAAGCTATCCATCATAAACCTAGAACTGACGGTGGAGTCAGGATAGAAGTTCTTAGTTTTTTCTCCCCTCAAGGCAGGTTACAACCGCATGAAGTCAATCTTCATTCCATTTTTTTTGTGTGATACGGTACAGACTCAATGCCTAAGGAAATCCGGAGCAGTGTTCTCAGAGATCGTGTGTCACAGAATGAGTAATGCACTAATGATTTTGAATGGAGGACTGTGATAAATGACAAGCGCACCATTTTTAGTCATGACCTTTTTCAAAAAATATGTTGTACTAGGGTAAATTTGACTCGAGCAAAATGTTTTCTATATGGATAAATCTATGCAAATAAAACTATAAGCTGCTAAAGATAACATGGTTTAATGCATGCAAGAATTATTTAAAACTTTCATGACATAAAGCAGTTTTTCTGCGTTGCAGCTAAGCACACATGTTTATATTCTCTCTGGATGTGTGTATGTATAAAGGAGATTAATTGTATGGAATGTGTAGTCTGTTGCAATCGAATCACCTTGAGTAAATACAGACACATTTGCTAAGGCATGTCTTAGTGTGAAGTATTGATAGCTAGTTTGTACAGCTATGCCACACTCAGGCACAACCATCAATTTAGCCCAATATATCGTTAGATATTGCAGTTAGTCTACTGCACCACATTTCAGAACAGGTGTGATTCGTGGATTAATTCAGAAGTTTATTAATCAAGTAAAGGTTTAGTATTTGCAATTGTTCTAAGGTCTGTTAATGTTCCAACTTTACAAACTATATTAAAGCATTCAGACGCATAAAGCTATAACTTTAGCAGCTTTGGAAATTTTTTAGCATTATGTTTTTTGATCATATTTGCAGCCCTGTGGCAACAGTTTGGGGGTACATATGGGATTGTGGCATACTTTTTTGTTAAATGCATATTGATTAAAAATGCCTTCTTTATAGAACTAAATAGAACTTTAAATTCACTTTTAAATTACTTATAATAAACCTGGACTGAATTTATAAGGCTACATTTTACATTTCGTTCGATCATTACCATAAGCTGTATTACAGTGGACATGTAGTGTCACCCATATAAGGATGGGTTCACTATTGAGTCTGGTTCCTCTTAAGGTTTTTTCCTATTTCGTCTCAGAGCCCAACCACCAGCTTGCTCGCTGGGGACCAACTTTCACTTTTTACTGTTACTGCATTCTTTATGTGCAAAGCTGTGTTTAGTTAAAATTGTCTGTCTATTGTTAAAATTGAATTCTGTATAAAACATTACTTGAATTCAATCAATGAATCTTTGATTTTTGTATTGCAGGTCATCTCTTCCACAAGTTTAGCATTACAGAGTCAGACTGGTACCGGATCAAACAGAGCATCGACTCGAAGTGCCGCACGGCATGGAGACGGAAACAGCGTGGTCAAAGCCTAGCGGTCAAGAGCTTCTCCCGCAGGGTACCGGCTGCCCGTACTGGCTCAGGTAACATTGACTTTAGGCATTAAAAAAGATTGCAGTCTATCGTTTGTTAGTGTCTGTTTGTATAGTTTGTTAAGCTCAGCTGTTCTGCACCATTGAGAGAGGCTTCAAGATTTAAATGTGCGAGTCAGCAGGGTTTTTAAAACAGATGGTTGTAATCTGTGTCTAATGCTTCCCTTCCTATTTCATCCGCTCTGAGATCTGTGGGCTACCACTTCAGACCTGTTGGCATACATTCAAAAATCTTGTAAAAGCCCACCAGAGTGGCCTGTAAATACACTCTCTTACATATACTCAAACACACACACACACACACGCTACGAAGATAAAACAAATAGATTAAAACAAATAGATATTTGGTAATGATGCAGGATACTGTGAGGGTTAAGGATCAATATAAATTAACTGGAATATGGCTTGTGTCATTTAAATTCTCTATGTAGTTTTTGCTATTACATTTTACAATATCTAAAAGACAAAAAAAAACAAAGACAAGGGCATACGATACACGTGACTGTTCCATGTGCCTAAAGAAAACACGACTCAACATATGTGAAAGTGACAAAAAGCAGCAATGTAGCTCTTTTAAAGTATTTAAAGAACTTGAAGCAAATTTAATAAGACTAGTTAAACATTAGCCAACTTTTAATTCAAGCTGCTGTGATGTCGCATGTCCTAATCAAAAGGACGGATTATCCTTCATACTACCCTTAACCATACTACAGAATTTTTATACTATATACTTTTTCACTGTCAGGAATTACGTACTTACTTGTAGTAGTGAATGTAGTACATAATTAGGTAGTATACAATTTTAGATGGAGACCAGGTGCTCAGATGGCACATATTAGACACTAATTCATATATAATAAAACTTATATAAATCTATAAAAATATATAACCTGTTGTCGTTCTTTTTTTTTTTTTATTTTGGTCGTTACAATGAACTAAAGTTCGTTCCTGGTTTTGGTGCAACTTGGAAAATTTTTGCATCGACGTTGGCCCCTGGAAAAGAGTGAAAGTGAGTGTACAGCACTGGTTAAAGTGAAGAATCTTTAAGGTGCTTCTTGTGGTTACAGCTGGTCAGTAGTGTGTATCGCCCAGCCTAGGTGTGGCGGCTCTTGACTACTGTGATGATAGTGAGTGTTTAGGCTATGGAGCTGCATTTACTTTTGACCGTAGGGGTATAAGTGTGTTTGGATTGCTTGCAGGCGTGTCTGTGTTGTGTTTTCAGTGGTTTATGCTGTATAAACATGAATAGATGACATTACGCAAGTATGTCAGGAGAGCAAAATTGGGTTATTGTGTATACTTGGTGAAGGTATACGTGCAACATGTGTGGCCTATATGTGTATGTATATATACAAGTACTTTTAAGCATCACTTGTAATGCTTTTAGCATTTAATTTTGCACAAGATTGTAGGATCATGTTTATGAGAAAATGAATAGCATCAGAACTAGTTTATGTCTCTTCTCTTCCCCCCTTTTCAAATCAGTCACTTTACATACAGTATGTTATGAGAAATGCAAATATCTATACTGTATATACTATGTGTGTATATTTATAAAAAATATGAAATGTGTGTGCTCACAGAGGGGGTAACAGAAACAGCATCATTGGAAACCACCACACAGCAAGCCCTCCAGTACGCTCTGTCTGGTGCTGCTCAACAGGTCCAGATTCACCGCATCGGAGAAGATGGACAAGTGCAAGTAGTAAGTATACAATTACTTAATTACATGAACACCACACAGAGCACAGATGCTTGTGGGTATTTAGAATAATCTAAACATTTATACACTGCGTTTCTTTCAGCAGTTGAAAATACACATTTATAAAGGAAAGTGTAGATAAGTCCCTGTGCTGCGTTCATGTGTGTGGTTGTGTTTGATAAATTTGAAAGCTAGAAAGCTTCCTGTGATCCTCTCCAGAGCTATTTGAACCATACAGATGTGTGACCTATGAACTATACAGCTCAGCTAGTGACTTTTTTCTCTTTTACTCTGTTTATTTTCGAAAAACACATATTATTTACTAGGTTAAGATTTCTAATGGATACATTCATATTATTCATTTAATCATCTATATATATTTCCTAACTCGGGGTCAAGAGTCTGCTGGAGCCTATCTCTGTGCACATTCCAGTGGACGAGAGGCAGGGGTACATCCTAAACAGGTCACCAGTCCATTACAGGGCCACACATAGACGAACAACCAACACATTTACTTCTATAGCCAATTTTAAGTCACAAATCAGGATTTTGGACTGTGAAAAATTTTTTGATACCTCTATGTACTTCACCTAACTCATTAACATATTAACTCAGTAATCACGATTATAAACCAGCTTTTCCAGGCGGTTTGCTTTCACAGTCCAGAAACACAAGCACTGCGTAAACCTGAGCTGAACAAGCTCAGCCTCTCCTGTGGCACAGAGGTCTGTGTCAGCTAAGGCTGAGCCAAAGCACATTAAGATAAACTGGCTGTACTATTGAGTCTCCAGAATGCTAGGACCAGAAAATGTTGAAAGGCAACAAGTGAAAGAGGGAAGTTTAAAACCCAGCAGTATCTACAAATATACCAGAGGATTTTAGTGGCAACACAAGCGATCTTGTTGTGATGTAGTGACACGGTTTTGTTTTGATGGTTGTGGGTGCTTATTCTCTGCAACATTGTCTGTTAAGTGTTTAAATGAATTGCAGCTGACCCATAATTCGTACAGACAGGTCCACATCAGTTCACTAAGCATGTACAGAAATTTACAGTTCAGTTTTATTAGTGTGTGTTTTGGCTTGCTAGTTTACACAAATGACCAATTTAAAATGATTTCATCTTGAATAGATAATCTGGTAATATTTGGATGTTACTGTTTTTTTTTTTTTAATAAAATGGCAGTCAGATCAGAAGGAAAGCATGCGCTTATCTTGCTGTCAGTAAAATGCTTATTAAAAAAGAGAGAAAAGAAAAGAGAGGAGGTAGCAGAACTAAAACCTGGAAATCTGGAAAAATTGCAGGGGATTCTAAAACAACTGCACTGAGAATTTCAAAAGGACATTGTTTATTGATGCTTATTATGATATATATTTTTAAATACAAGTTTTATACAGACATTTTTTATGTTTTTTAGTCCATTTGGGATGGTTGTTTTCTGCAGACGATTTTTAAAGAATGTCTTTTAGTTTTATTTTATTTTATGGGAAAAAAACGAAGGGAAACCTAATAAGAACAGCCCATGCATTTGTTTATTAGAATAAATAGCGTAATCAAGTCATAGCCATAATGTGTATATATTTCTTTACTTTTGGAGATAGTGATATATTTTCCATGTTTTTTTTCTGGAAATGTCCTGGAAAATGAATTCAGAAAAAATACTGGGAAACCTGTGGACTTTCATTCTTTTTTACTGACTTTACTGCCCAAATGATGCCGAAAAAACACTGCCAAAGAAGTTTTAGTCTTTTCCAGGAGGCTGAGCCAAGTGCTGTTTTAAATCATTATACACTTTCAAGAAAAACAGTAAATTAATTTAACTGGAGTAGGTCAAGATGGATGCAGCAAGCAAGATCAAAAACTGATGCTCCTGGGAGATTAAGATATCATGCTTTAAATCATATATTTATATTGTAAGTATGTAAAAAAATGTTGGTATAGAAAAAGAGTGATGGTGAATAATTCATTTTAACACTCAATGTCTGCATTAGAACCAGCAGGTTCAATAAATATACAAGTCAGAGAAATAAAAGAGCTGCCAGGACCAACCATGTAGCAGTTGGATTTACCCAGGAGTTAACAGTTAGCAGTTAAAATGAGGTTTATGAGGGCAGTAAATGAAGTAGAGGAAATGTAAAGCACACACACTCACAGAACAAGACTAATGTCTGCTAAATCTTTTACCTCAGAACAATTGCCAGAACAAACACAATAACCTGCTTTCTTTGTTCTTTCCTTCAGATTCCACAGGGACACCTTCATATAGCTCAGGTGCCACAGGGGGAGCAGGTGCAGATCACACAGGACAGTGAGGTATGCATCTCTGCTTCTGGTTTGGAAAAATTCTTTTTTTTTATTTTTTTAATTTTTTGTAACCCACCCCTCATCTCTTTGTCTTTCTCACACTTTTTTTGTGTGTAACACTGTGGTGTAGTGAGTGTGTGTGTGTGTGTGTGTATATATATATATATATATATACATACACAGTATATAGTATTTAAACTAATATGGCAAACATCTCAAACACCTAAAACCTATGAACACACAATCATCAGTTGCAGCAGTTCTACCCAAGTAACATTTCAGAAGAATAATGCTCACCCAGACAGAATATGTGTCTTCTTTAATGAGGTTTTGGAATCACTTGAGAATCAATTTCCTGCGGTTTTGGAATCACTCAAGAATAAATTGTATAAGCAGTAAGTGTATGCGAGTTACATAATACCCATCTGGACACAAACAGTGCAACAATAATCTTATGCTACGCCTTAAGGGAGAGGGTTGTATATAAATGAGTTAAGATGTTATCTGAGAAAAGGAATAAAAGTAATAGAATTGTTTCCTGTGAGGTTGAAAGTTCTCACTGGTCTGATGCAATCTTAGTGTCCCTCTTTCTACTTTCATTTATTTTTCTTTTATTTTGTCACACGCCTGATGTTCTTTGCATTCCAATTTCTCTTTTTAAACACTTGGGTTCAAGCCATAGCTCCTTTTATTAAAGCAGGTAACACAGTACATACGTTCTGCATTTATTTATTTATTTTCATAATTAATTTAATATTATAATTTGTTGTAATATAGCAAAAGTAAAAGCTAAGGCAGATGAGTCAAAGGGATCTCATGGGTTATGTGTTAGTGATAAAAAGGTTGTGAGTTTAAATTCCTGGCCTGTCACTCACAGCAGGATTTTTCTTACATCCTGTATTTCTTCTGCTGTTATTTGGACTGTTTCTTTGGATATTAGCACAGAGGCTGAAATAAAAAGACTGCTGTTCCAACAACATAAATTCTAAAGTCTTATTTATGGAAGTGAGATGCATTTCCAAGCAGAATTTTATCTTTACACTTTGTGTAAAGTCAGCCAAAATAAAATCTTTATTATTTTTAATATGTTTTTTTAATAGTGTCCTTTATTAAATAGTAAATATTTATACATAAACTTTAAACTAATACAACTATAAATTAGTTTCTATGTTAGGTGTTAATAACTTGTAACTAAAGTGTAGTTCTACTAAAAACTGCTTTTCTCAATTTTCAAGCAGAGTCTTGTTAAATTATATAATATCTTTAACAACTAACTTTGTCTGGCTTATATTTCTTGCTACAAGTTTGACCCATTCTTTTTTAAAAAGAGAAATAAATATCTTCCTTCAAATATCTTCAATATTCATGGTGACTCACACTCCTGTTTTATGTGCCGTCTCTAAGGGAATGGCTTATATCTGGCTATGCAAAACAAAAATTATATGCAGCAGTTTGGCCTGTAGTGCAATAAAAATGAAATTTAATAACCAGTTCTCCTAGACTGAACTTTCCTATTTTTTGCTGTTTGTGGCTTATGAGCGAGTAAGACTTATTTATTTGTATGAATTTTAGGAACTATAAATTCAAACAGATGGTTTTGGGTGACACATTTGGCATTTATGATGTTGGTGATACATTGGTATGTGTGAAATTGTATTTATAGTCACTGTAAGGTGCTAATCGGCTCTGTGTGACTTTATCAATAAATGTGATTGTAGAATTATGGGATTGAGCTTTGTTAGCCTAATATTTGAACAGTGTGATTACCTTGACATGACAAATCTGTACTGTGATCATAAATAGATCTGTGAAGTATTATGTTTCACAGTATTAGTTTTGCAGTTTATTATTAATTTAATGAACCTGATTATTTATACCCCTTTTGTAAATCAAAACGACCAGAGGTATTTAGATACACGTTTGGGTTTTTTAATGTCAATTTACGGGTCCAAGTGTTTAAAACACTGTCTATTAACCCTCTCTAATTATTTGTAAAGTGTGAAGTCAAAACTGCAAGACAATTTTGCAAAGACAATCCACCAATGCTATCCCTCAGGAGCTCCAGCAACAGTAGTTTTTTTTTACTTTTATTCCGGCTTAATGGAATTCAGGCTTTGGTGTGATCAAATTTCAAATCAAATGTGACTTCTGTACATTATGCAGATGAGAGTAAAACAAGGAACTGCATGTGGTACACATGAATAAAGAACGAGCATGGTGTGTATCATTAAATAATGATCAAAATAAAGTATTACTTGTTTGTGTATATTTCTCTAGTTTTTGTGGACATGCATACATATACAAATTACAGGTTTGAAAAGTTATAAAAGGTCGAAATTGGATCCAAAATGTCAATATTTTGTATGGCCACCATTATTTTTCAGCACTGCCTTAACCCTGTTTGACATTGAGTTCCCATGTGTCTATTTCCCAAAGACAACCTCTGAATATGACAATGAGAATGTGCACTTAACTTCTTTAGTCGACCATGGTCTGTTCTGAGTGAAACCTTTTTAGATCCTCAGAGAGTTCTTTGCCATGAGGTACCATGTTGAACCTTTATTGGCTAGTATGAGAGAGTAAGAGCAATAACGCTAAATTTAACACACCTCTGTCCCCATTTACACCTGATACCCTATATCAATAACAAATTTCATGACAACAAAAAAAGAAAAATGGCTACTTTGACTCTATTTAGATATTTTCTATTAGGGGTGTACTCACTTTTATGGCCAGGAGTTTAGACATTAATGGCTGTGTCAAGTTTTTCTTGATGGAACAGCTAATTTACACTGTTACACCAGTTCTACATTCAACTGTAGCAGATTTACATAGAAATAATAAAAAAAATATTTACAAAAAATTCAGGTTGTACTTATTTCTGACATACTGTATAAATCAGGGAAAAGCAAAATATCACAATTAATTTGGATTTTAGAGACAAAAACATGGAGGAAAAAAAGACTGTTTAAAGATTGTTAAAAATTTTAATGCTTGTGTTGGTGAGCTAATATGGCAATTAACATTGGGTAGTTCAGTCTGTATACTTATTAATGTGGATGCTAGTGTACAAATAGACACAAAAGAGCTTTGTTACTAAAGGCTATTTTATTTAGAGAACAACCACACTACCAAAATGGCTTACGTTGATTATTTTAAAATAGTGTTTATAATAAATATGCTTTTATTGAATTTTACTGCTTGTGTAGTAACCAAGGTTGAGTATATTCATTATGAGAATATTCATGAAAATATTCTCTTCATGAAAATATTCTCTTCTATACCCGCTTATTTCCGAACTCTGGGTCACAGGCATCTGCTGGAGCCTATCGCAGCCCACATAGGGCGAGAGGCAGGGGGTACACCCTGGACAGGTCTACATTCCATCGCACATTCCACCTTTTTTTATTGCAATAAACCAAAAACATTTTACTGCAAATCTTCTAAGTAGGAAATCAGTTGAAACAGAACCAGAGGGCTGGACTATCAGTCATTTCAGAAAAAAACAGATTCAGCTCTTTTTACTGTGGAAAATGTTAGACTGCTTTTTTGGCATATGATTAAGTGACAACTAAGTCATGCTCTTGTGTAATATCAAGACCTACTGCACAACTTATATAAACAATTTAGGTTGTACAGGAAGGTAAAAGTAGTAGTAAAATGTATTGCATTACATTTATGGCATTTGACAGACACCCTTATCCAGAGTAAATTGCATTCATCTCTTTTATACAACTAAGCAATTTGGGTTTAAATGCCTTGCTTAGGGACCCAACAGTAACAACTAGGTGGTGCTGCGAATCAAACCCTGATATTCCAGGTATCAGTCAAACCCTTTAACCAATGAACTAGCACCAAATAACAATTCTAGACTCTATAGCAGTTTCTATAGGCCAATATTGTGTTCCCGCTGACATGTTATCCAACTAATTGTTTTCTACTAATTTTAAAGAAATTAATTAATAACAAGGTAAAAACATACTGTCATGCAACCACAGACTTTTCATTAAGATATTTATGAATTCTGAGTAAATACTTCACATCATTTGTAAAATCCAGTGTTAATCTTATCTAATTAGCGCCAGTACTTCTAGTTTAGCCTTTTATAACCTTCTAATTTTACACAAAAGCTTAATGGGAGCAGCTTAGCTGAAGTTTACAAGTGCACTGTGAATGGGTTGACTTTTGAAAATACCCCACAAAATGCAGAAAATTTAAACCGTACCATCATTACTGCCTGGTGACTCGACCGGTTCCTTATGAAACAGTCAGGAAGAAAAAAAAAGTCTATATTAGGGTTTTTAATTCACTTCACATTCTTTTTATTTTTGTTCCTTGTTTAACTTTAGTGATATTGTTTGTTAAAGGAGTTCAAAGCTAGGCCTGCCTCATCAAAGCATTTGTTTAAAAGTTTGAGAAAGGAAATGAGCTCTTATTTCCAGCTGCTCACATCTCCAGCATGCTTAAGTGATGGTGTGTGTGTGCGTGTGCGCGTGTGTGTGTGTGTGTGTGTGTGTGCGTGTGTGCGTGTGTGTGTGCGTGTGTGTGTGCGTGTGTGTGTGCGTGTGTGTGTG
>JAOTQW010000008.1:4469121-4483855 GCA_026260075.1 Sisor rabdophorus
TCTCGCCCTATGTGCGCTGGGATAGGCTCCAGCAGACCCCCGTGACCCCGGAAAGCTCGGGAATAAGCGGGTACAGAAAATGAATGAATGAATGTGTGCACATGGTTGATTAAGGGTGGCGTACAAAAGGCAGGACTTTTTTACATAAACGCACACATTAGATGGTGATTGGAAAGCAAAAGCCTAATCATGTATTTAATTTTTGGGCTATTGAGAAATCTTGACCATATGCATTTCTGGAAATAAGAGAATGTATGTTCAGTCTACCCTCATCATTATTTAGCTGCCAAGTTAACCTACTTCCTCTGAGACTCGAGCTGCCTCTTATTCTTTGTCACATGACAATATAATGCATAGTTGCAAAGTAATGTCATTTGTTTGTCCTCTGCTCCATACATGAACTTACACATGGTCATGGTTGGCCAGTAACACTGTAATTGCCATAGGACAGGGACTATTTCATGTGTGGTCTTGTCTTGTAAATCACTTTCAATTGTTTCAATCCATTAGGCTAGCCGCCAGACTACTACGTTTTTCCAGCATCCTCATGGCTTCTACTTGCACATATGACCTGCTAGCACTGTTTTACTATTCCCTCCTGTTAAATAAACCCAATGTGTCTCAGTATACCTTAAGCTAAGCTCCAGTAAAGTTTATCCCTGACAGAAGGCTTCCCTGTGCAATTTATAGCCATGAAAAAAGTTTCCATAGTTCACAGAAACAAAATCATTAATTTTGATTAATCACTGGATTGGGACCGGATTTTCCCCCCAGTTCACCTCGACATAAATGCCAAGGTTCAATTTGGCTAATTTAAACCTGATTTACTAAGTCATAGCACAAAAATAATAAGTAGATATTGATATAAGTAGATTGAGTCTAAATGATATGATAAGATGTGAATGTGATATGTGATAAAATGTAAATGTGTGCCGAGGGAATCTTGTTAGTCTGAGTGAAGCAAAGCAGAGGAAAAGAACCACTGAAGATGTTTATAAGAATGGACAATTTATGACTTATTTTTCATGTCTACAAAGTACGTGATTGGTTAAAATGGGCATGCAAGCTCAGTGTTGCCAGTCAGCTATGCATCACATACTCGGCTGTGCATCACCAGAATGAACTGAAGTCTATTACAGTTGTAATTTTCCCACAAGTACTATACATTATGCTAGTGTAAGATTGATACTTTTGCTTGGCTGGCAAAGAAACCATGGTTAAGACTTCTGTGTTTTCTATATGTTTACTTAGTATGCATGTATATCTCTGTGTTTTTTCACCCTTTTGTAAGGATTTGATGTCAGATGTGCAAAAAAAAAAAAAAAAGCAAAAAGCATGCCACTACTTCACTGTACAATTATGCGATGTGATGTTCGGGCCAGTGCAAACACACAGCGACTTATTCCCGTAACCCTATGTTCCAGCTCTGGCTCTTTAGAAAGACAGACTCACACACGGCAGAGCTTTTTTTCCCTCCCTTTTCCGAGTGCAATTCCCATGTTGAGAAACAAAAATAGCTGTGAAAAATGTCAGCATTGTTCTGGTGGCAGTATCTTCACTACTTTATTGATGTTTGAGCACTGAAGCAGGGCCTGGCAGGAGACAGGAGAGCACAGAGTAGCTTGTGTCTTTTGCCTGCTTTGTGTATGTCTTGGAAGAAGACTTTGGTTATTGAGGTTTAATACTTTGGCCCTCTTCCACATCTCATCACATAAGGTCTCTTCGTCCTGTCCAAGTATTTTATATGCTTCTTCTCCATCCTCATCTTTCCTTTTTATCCTTTGTGCTATAGTTAGATCCTGTTCCTTCTCCTGTCCTGGTCCGGCTCCCAACCAGCCGCCTCCTCTACACTCACAGTTGCGTACAGTAACATCTGCACAAGGCTCTTACCTATCTCTGAATCCGGCAGACATTTTCCTCCTGTAGGTGTTTTCTTTTATTTAGAATCTTTTATTTATTTGGCTAAACAACTTATTTTTAGTAAGTGGAAATGTGAAGATGTTGAAAAGAAAGCATCGTCTGGTTATGATTCAAGTGCAGTTCAGATTGAGTATCAGGTCCCCAACAGTGTTGATGTATTTTATGTATTATAGGTCATTCTCGGTCAAGGGCAAGCCTTAGTCATGTCTGGTCAAATGTATATAAAGCAGTAATTTGTAAGCCAAATCTTAAAATAAAGCTGACAAGGGCAAGGTTAGATATTGCTTGGCAGAGAAGGATGTGTTTGTTAACTCTATGGAGCAATATTAAAAAAAACGAAAAACTAATTTTTGGAACTCATAGGGGACTTTTGATAACAGTTGCTTCAGGGTTCTTAAAAAAATAAATCAACACAACCAGATAAACAATGTTACACTCAAAACTATGGGTAATGCGAGCATTTGTTAAAAGGGAACCAAAAAAGATGTATGGCACACAGTGCACTGCAATGTATGCCAGTAACCATTTTACAATGGTGTAAAGCAAAATATTTGGTAGATTACAGGTATTTAACACCTAGCTTGCCACAATTGTGCAATTAGCTTAATGACTTGTTATGCTGAGTTTTGTATTCTTTTTCTTTTTTTAAAAAATAAAGAAAAGGAAAAAATAACATTTGGATATGGACTGATGATACCAATGAGTATTTCAAGATTGGTGAAAGAATAAGGAATGAATCTTTGCAGAATATGGATAGGATGGTTTACACGAATGCTGTAAAACTCAAGAATAACAGTCCAAAACAACACAGTCCTGTATTGAATTAAAACCTGACATACTATTTAATCTTTAAATACACCAGGGGACTCGCCTGCCACAGACGTTGATAAGCAACATATACCGGTTTTGTGGTATACAAAAGAATCGTATCATAACAAAAATTATACACTGGTATAAGGTATACTGCCCAGCACTAATAATTATCACTGTTGTCTGATGTTGGTCCTCTTATCACACCTATTCCGCATTCTAAGATTGCTTGTGCTACTATAATTGTCATAACCTTCCTTCTCCTAGCAATACAACTGTTTATGACAATAAGAAAATGAGTTATGACTCATTGGATAATTGTGCCTGCTAGTACCAGGCAGCACTTTCCCCCTCATAGGGAGTGTTTTTGTACAGAAACCAAGCCCTCATATAAGGGCTTGTAATGTGTCAGCACTTTTTCTGGGAAAGAATGATGAATAAGGGAGAAAGGAGGGCAAGGTTGAAGACCAAAGGGAGAACTGGTTCAAAGAACAAGAGAGGAAGGGTTGAACAACAATACCTCCTAGATGCACCAGGTGCACTGTTGGAAAATTTCCCAGGCCAGCAATACTTTTAGAGATTTTTGCCTCACAACCGGATGTAGGAAACACTTTGTTCAAACTTTGGTCTTAGAACTGGGGTCTTGGGTGTCAAAGCATCATTTCAAGCTGAATGGATTCATGTTAAGTTTTCAGTAACCTGGCTACAGGGTCAGTACTCTCAGGGTAATCTCAGAGAGACTGGATGTGTTTATGATTATGAGCCACAATAGGCCTTAAGGGTGTGCTTCTTACTCACATGTGGCTTATTTTGGGTTTATTGTTGGGTTTTTTTTCCCATAGTATTCTGATGAGCCAGCATTTATCCCCAGTCCATGTTGAATTGGTTATACAGTGTGTGTCCAGCCTTACTGATTTCACTGCTGTTTTTAAATGTTGAGCTTACATTAAAAGCAGCTGCTTTTAAATCTTACTGCGCTTAA
Organism: Sisor rabdophorus; assembly: GCA_026260075.1. NCBI lineage: Eukaryota > Metazoa > Chordata > Actinopteri > Siluriformes > Sisoridae > Sisor > Sisor rabdophorus. Next base: position 4,472,834 of record JAOTQW010000008.1, read on the forward strand.
GTGCCTGCCTAAGAACTTACATTCTACTGGATTTAACCTGGGATCTACTTGCTCCTATACCCAAAGCTCTAGAATGCACTTGCTGAACTTTAATTAATTTACGCCTTCCAATGCTTATTCCCTCTGCGTCATAAGAGAAATGGTAGTGCAAGTTTTTTCAACTTAGGAAAAATGAAACTGGCAACTGCACATTACTTGTTACGACATCAAGTGTGTGATGTTGAGGCATAATTCAAGGTGGCTCTAGATCAAGGTCTTTTGTGGTATTATAAAACTAAGGACACTAATGGGATCAGAAGGCTTACTCAGAAGCACTCTGGAAAACACATTAATATGATGGGGATTTGGGGAAAGTGTGCACGGACTTGTTAAGAAGATAACCAGATAATAAATTGTATGAATGCATCTAAATAGATTAATTCATTGGCAGTTTTAAGTTTGCTCATTTGAGAATACCGTTGTGCTTGTATTTGCTTGGCGGAACCTGAGGTCTGAAGGAACCTGATGCCTTTGCTGGAGTGTAGTGCTCTGGGCTGATGATCGCAGACCGGCTCCCTAGGCTTATGGGTAAAGCAGTCCAGATGTCTCTGGTAGAGTTTCTGTGTGTGGCTGTTCCAGAGAACTTAAGCAGCCAGCTGGATCCAACACTCCATACTTGTTGAAGCCAAAAAAAAGACACAAACACACTATCTTTCTCTCACTGCTTCATTAATGACAACACCGTCTGGCTGTCTCTGCCTGTTGACATGCGTTAAGAAAAGGATGATGGAGGCAGTGTTTGTCAAGCATCTTTTTGTTTTTTGTCCAGTTGGAGAAGGCGATAAAGCTTGAGAAGTAGGGGGCCACAAAATCATCTACTGATGGGAAAATATCTGAGGCACTTATTGTTTATTTATCCTGCCATGCATGGTCCATTATAGGAAACAGTCTTCTATAGTTAAATCATGTTGAAATTTTAACTGTCAGAATATTTATCATAATGTAATGAAATATTTTAAAAAAGTTTCCACTTAAATGATAGCAGGATGTTATGTTTCAAATCCTAACATATCATTACCAGTATGCATGTGTCAAGCTGACCCCAACTCGTTGAAATTTTAAATCAGGGGTGACCAGATTCTTTTTAACTTCCCGTTAACTTATCTGCATGTCAGTTTCGAGTGTACCTTGCAAGCAAACTTGATTAGCCAGTTGTGTTTAATTTGGGTTGGAGCTAAACTCTGTAGGATCATGGCCCTTTAGGAGTCTGGTGATCGCTATTTTAACGCTGAAATATGCATGGCATTACGCAAACCTAATGCAGAATTATCAAAGTATTTTTTGTAAGATTTAAAGCAACTGGTGTGCAAAGAACAGGCTTGGATTCAAAGAGGCTTGTTACATTTGTAACCCATGTAATGGTCATCATTTTTTGTCTGCCTGCTGATTTTCAACTGCTGTTGATTTTATTTTACATCAATGCAGGGTCTGTTTAATAACGTGACATTGCCTGTATCATGGTGTTGGATTTTTCATCTGAAATTTTACCTTCAGGACTGTGTAAACTGAACACCAAGTCACACTGGCTGGCATTGTTTACTTTTATAAGTGCACAAGTAAGTTTTGCTACAGGAATATTGCAGAATGTTTTGCAAAAGTTAGAATTTGAACTTGTACTTCAGATCTAGGAGGTTAAATGCTAACTTGTGGTTGTACAGTACAAAAGTAAATATATCCTATAGCTGTGTGTTATTGTAAAGAACATTGCTTTGTCACATACAATAAAAACTACAGCACAGTAAAATTTGTTTATTCAAATATTCTGTCTTAGAAAACTCGGTTAGAGCACAGTACCAGCTGTGATACAGTGCCCTGGAGAAGGAAGGGTTAGGGGTCAAACTCAAGGTCCCAGCAATGGCTGACTGGCGGCAGTAGGGCTTAAACCTTGGTTTTCCTGGTTTTAAATCAACAACTGCTTTAAATATTAATCTGCAATTTAAAACACAGAAGTGTTGATTATTGTTTGTGTGCCAATTTTACCAAGTATTCAACTTTTTAGATTATAATTATAAGTTTAAATTTCATCTTACAAATACTAATATTAATACGACAAGTTCTCAGTTTTAAATCAGCGTTCCAAGAGCTAGAATTGGAGACAAATCTTAGTAGGCTGGCGTGGGGGACACAGCAAAGGGTTAATTTGAGCTCTGTGGAAAGGCTGAGAAGAAAATTTGAGATAATGTTTATCATTAACGGTTAATATGGATTATTATTAGCAATCATAACCACTTTTATATTATTAAGTGAAATTATTTACGTTTTATTGACATTTATTCTTTTTGGGATTGGGTTGTTTTTATAGGTGAGGTAGCTGTAACACTATACACTTAAATGATTGCAGCTGAATTTAGCCTGGACAGTCATAAATAATCAGTGATAATTCAGTTCTTCGGAAATTCTTTATTTTCAGTTGTCTTATTAGGTGAGGTCTCCTCCAGTCTTGACGTTTTACTCTTTTTTTTGACACATAACAGTGTAAAGAGCTCTGCAACAAAGCATATGCTGTTGCCTGTTTAGCAATGTGGCCAACATTCTCCACATCGAAACGGTCTGTAATGTTTTTCTCTGAATATGTAATTAAAGAAAAAAGAGGGCAGCTGCAAAAACTATTCAGAGACGCCAATTCTTTTTTTTCTGTTACCGGAATGATGTAAATATCAGTTTCTGTAAAAATTTCTTTTCTGATCCAGAAAGTGTGTTTTAAGGATCACCAAAGGTTTAGCTGATTTGTATTCGTTAGAAGCCTCATCTCTTTCTTTACATCGAAGTTATAAGGAATCTTTTCAAAACAGGATTTCCTTTTAAGTTTAGAGGAACACCCAATGCTCAAACCTGCCAATGTCAGAGGGTCTGTTATAATTTTGGATGTCCTGGTCATATTTCACACAAGCAGCTAACTAAGGCTGTTCTCACTCAACCTCTGCTTGCACTGCGTTCAGCTGGATCTTATCAGCTGGAGAACAGCTTTTGTCCAGCTGATTAAAGATTTGATTTGTGCTGTAAGCTCTCAGTTCTTTTTTAGTTTAGATTTTAGTTCATTTAGTTCTTGTTTAGTTCTTTATTTCTTGTTTATTTGTGCTTTTTTTGTCTTTTTATATGTATATCGCTTTTTTTTGACCTTTCATTCTTCATTCCACATCTGTTTTGGCTTTGCTCTGCCTTCTGCAGATGTTGTTGACTTTTGATGACTATTAGGTCATGTGACTCTATGGTCATTTTTTCCTTAGCTTTAAGCATGTTGTGATGAAATGTGCTGAATACAATTACAGGTTACAGGTGAGCCTTGTGGCTTTCATTCCTGGAAAACAGTGTCTAAGTTATTCATTTTGATATCTGGTGCAAATAACCAAAAATTGGATGACTTTTGGCATCTCTATGTCTAAGATGATTCGCTTCCTCAACCTTTCCCATATAAAGGCAAAGCCCAACGAGTATGCATATTCATTTTTGTTTTTAATAGATGCCGTTATCTTAAACAATAAAAAATGCTTGAGGATAGTCCAGCTTGCAAAGCTCATGCAGCATTCAAGTTCACAACTCTTCCCATTTTGGAGTGTGTAACAATCTATTATTTATATTTTGTAATCATTTTTTTAGTTTAAAGAGACTGGAAAAAAGATAAAGGGGCCTTGGAAGAGGTCTTATTTGTACAGTTGGCTATTGTGTTTCTGAGCAAGGTCTTCGCTGAATGTTTTTCACATTAAGCTGTTGTTGTTTTGTTCTGTCTTCTTTGCTCCATTTGCTGGATGTGTTCGTTGTCCTATGTTACTGCTGAAGGCATTACTGCATAACTGAAAGATTTATTTCAATCCATTTTTTTCCTGTCTTGTTTGTTTCTTGGCCTAGCAACCAGAACATCAAGTGAGGCTTTCAGTTCATGGAGTTCACTATACTGCACTCTTCTTGTGCATAAATGGCTACACTGAATAGATCTTGCAGATTTGGTGATCAAATTTTTTTAAGGCAATAGTCAATTGCAGCTCTTTCATCTGCCTCCCTTTCAGCAGTCATCCACAAACACTTTCTGGCTACGATTCATTTGCATCTCAATGTGTATTTCTACACAAATAACCATTTCAGCTAGCATGTTTCGGTCTTAATCATGTTTCCCGGTATACAACACTAGAAAATTTCTTGTTATTCTGTGCCAAAGCAGGTTATGTGTATCAGGAAATCCTGTGACAAAAAATGTACCTGGAACTGTTTCTTATGTGTCGGATTTTTTGAATCAATCATGCCTAGGTTTGTATTGTTTGTCAGAAGGAGGTAGGTTTATTTTAGTAATGAAGTACATTCTCATGAACTAAAAGGTAATAAAATGCTGGGAATCGAACCTCAGTCTTTCTGGTATTAGTCTGGTATTATATTTCTGTTAGTATTTATATTTATAGAATTTAGCAGACGCCCTTATCCAGAGCAACTGACATTATTTTTATCCCAAAAAAGTTATTATACAATTACCACAAAGATATAACCAGATGAAAAAATAGTTTAATGCATGTATTTCACAATAACCAAGTGAACACGAACAAGACATTTTAACAATTCCCAGAAACATATTTCAGGTGTTACTTGTTGAGCACGTTCAGGAATTTTCTTAGCCATATGGCAAGACCTGTATACATATTTACTACCAAATGACATTGCAAGGCTAAACAATAGAACCTATTGGCTATAAAAATTTGGTCTTTCAAAAAAAACTTATGCAGATGTGCTTTTGGAAGACCTAAAGTAATGTTGTAATTTTGTACAGCTTGAATTTACTCAGTTTTATTTTACTTTGGGCGTAGCTTTATTTACATGCTTATTCTCGGCTTTATTACTTTCTTTTTAAATGTAAAAGGTGCTTTTAAGTTCTCTTTTGTATTTATGGAAAACTAAATTAGGAAAACTGTGATAAATAATCATAGTTGGCCAAAAACCTTATAATGTGCATTTGCTGTCATACTTGCTGTGCTTTTGGCTAAATGATGTTAAAGAGCATAACCATGATTTGTGTCTTCTTGGCTTTAACTATTTTAGGTTCAATGCTGTTTGCACTGAATTTCCGAATCAAAACAATCACCCGAATCAAAGCTGATTGCTCTAAATTAAATCAGGACTTTTATTCAAAATCTCACAGCTTTAGTAGTTAACACCAAGCTTAATCACAGTCTCATCTATATTGGTTAGTGGAAGATTTCTGTGATATGTTTTAGATTTCTTCAAACTTCTGTATTTTATTATAGGAAGCGTTACCAGAATCCCGTTGCAACCTATAAAAGTCACCTGCAATTTTGCACGCCCGTCTGATGGGCAGCGTATAGGCAGTCATCATTTCACGACTCGGTGTGCCTATTACGCAATTACACTAGATTATCTTTCATTTTGGTGCTTTATTACAGAATGTTGATTAAAGACGTACTAAATATATAAATTAAAGCCAGTAATTGTTTTAATGACTTGATTATTTTATAATTTTATTTTTCTTATTATTCATTAACAGACACTGGTAAAAACTTAATAAGGAAGCTTATTTGTAGTGTTACCATGTTATTTTGGATATTTAATAGTTATCTATACACAGCATGTATTAAGCAATCATCTTGTTCTTAGTAAACCATATCATTATAAATTATTGTCACAGCCACTCCAGGTTCCACATAAACCAGTGCAAACCCTGCATGCTACAGATGTACAATGTTACAGATGTACTATCCTAAGGTGTTTTATTTGTTGTTCAGGTTGGATGTAGCCTGAGGGATAAATTGTTCTTGTTTTATGGCTGTTTTGGAGCTCACTGTTCTGTGCCAAAGTTTTAAGAGGAAGTGTCCTGAGCGTAGGGGTCTAGAGTTATTTTCTTAGCCCTTTTCCTTATTCTGGAGGTGTAGACATATTGTAGGTTAGGTGGGTGGAAGGTTTAGGGGTGTTCAATAAACATCTCTGAATTCTTTATTGTCTGTTGTTGACTGCTAATATCTGATTTGGTAGCTGAGCCAAACCAAAGAGTTATAGTTAAACAGAGGACAGACTCAATAATAACTGAGTAAAACTTTTGGGGCAATGGAAAAGAATCATTTAAAAACCCATAAAACATTTAAAGTTGCACAGTTTATTCCAGTTTTAGTTCAATTTTTTTACCTACCAAAGCTATTAAGCTGAGCAGAAGCATACCTATAAGAACAGCAGCTCAGAGTCACCATTTGTCCATCCTAAGCCTTAGTGTACAATTGCTGTATTTTATCCCACCCCACTCTTTTTTGCTGTATTGTGAATTAAAGTGAACAGCACCACTTTGTAGAACTCCCTTTATTTCTGTTCTCCTTACAGCTTGCTGACCTGGTGCCTGTCTGCCTGTGTTCTTGTGTTATTAAAGTAGTATGACTTACTTTAATCCTACCGCAGCAATTGAAGTGATCCTACCCGAGTTTTGGTTAAGAAACTGGAGACACTGTGGTAAAGCTGGCGAATTTCTGTCAGTACCAGTGGAGACGCATCGGGCACTGCGGTGACTCGTGCAGCATCAAAACATGCCAGTGACTCACAGCTTCAAAGCCACGCTTTGGATTGTGGTGGGAGGAGGACACTTAGTCTGCAATGCGTCTTAAACTGAGGCTTGCGTGGCATTTTGTGCTGAGTAACAGATTCCTTCTCTTTCCTTCTAATTGAGAATAAATGGCAGATCTGTCATCTGCTGGAATCCCACAGTTTGTGGTGTTGAGAGCCCTTGGGGTAGTGAGGTCATCAGAGGAAGTGGGAGAGGTGTGATAATACATGAGTCTCCTTCAAAACTTTCTTTATTTCGTTCTTTGCTCTTTTCTTTTCTTCGTTCTTTTCTTTCATCTCCATTGCTCTTCCTCTCTCTCTCATATATATATGGAAAATAATTTCAGTGATAGGGAACCTAAGTGTCTGTGTATGTGGATTGATGAGAATGACTTACATAAGGCCATTATGTTTTTCTGATGGCAGAAAACACTCTTTAACTAAAACATTTAATTCTTTTTTCAGTATGGAAAATCTTATTTGAAACCTCCCATGTTACTGGTACCTCAAATGCTGTCTTTCTTGTCCAAACCACACAATTTAATTTCAAACTCGTGTAAAATAAAATAGAAAATCAAGACCAACGATTGACACTCAAATTTTAATGTGAATCTGTTTTGAACATATCAGAACAGATTCATATTATCGGGAATAAGCGGGTAAGAAGATGAATGAATGAATGTGCTCATTCTCAGTGACTTTTTTTGTTTACTAATAGGATTGAGGAGATTTTTAAATGAAAATATTGCAAATGTATGAGCTGTTATTGTAATCATTTCTGTTCTTATAGTCCATTGAATAAATTGTGACATTGTGTAAAAACACACATTGAAACAGGCTTATATTAGTTCTTCAAAGCCTGCATTCCTTCATTAGAGTGTCAATCGTTGGTCTTGATTTTTTATTTTATTTTACACAAGTTTGAAATTAAATTGTGTGGTTTGGACAAGAAAGACAGCATTTAAGGTACCAGTAACATGGGAGGTTTCAAATAAGATTCTCCATACTAAAAAAAGGAATTAAAATGTTTTAGTTAAAGATTGTTTTCTGCCATCAGAAAAAAATTATGGCCTTATGTAAGTCATTCTTATCAATCCACATACACAGACACTTAGGTTCCGTATGACTAAAATTATTATCCAGCTTTGCTGTACATGAGTAACATGTGCATAATTTGATATAAATATTACAGTGGTTTGAGAGAAATAAGTAACTTAATATTTGAAATAATAAACTATACAAATGTATGGTCAAAGTTATAGGTCGATAGTAAAATCTCTGGCATATGGATGTTTGTTAATTTATGCAAGAGTATCATCAAGCCACAAAACTTCTATAGCAAGTGTTAATATAAGCCAGCCCAAGGACCCACAGATGCTGCCGAACATTTAGTGCCAAAACGAAGAAGTACATTTAAGATATTGCAGTATTTCAGTTCTATGTAAAAGATGTAAATCTTAAGTGGAAATAAAAGGAAAACATTTGAAATCTTTACAGTCAGCTCAGCTTTTGTATGTGTGAATATGGCAAAATATAATATTTAATTTTATCAGTTTTGTTTCTGTTTATGGTACCACATAGATGTATTAAAGCATACTAATTCATAGTCTGACTGCGTGCAGGTTTTGAGAGGAACTCAGCTTATTGCAGTGGCTTCTACTGATGGGACAGGGGCAGTGGAGGCGTCTCCTCTGCAGGCAAATGACATCCAAGTTCAGTATGTTCAGCTTGGCCCTGTGACTGACCACACAGGAACTGTACAGGTAAGGACACACCTTTCTCTATATGTAACTGGAATGTGGTCGCTTATTAGACTGCTGAGTGGAAGCTTGTGAATTTCCGCACCACCGAGCTGCCACCGCTATGCCTGCTATACCAGGTACATGTAAGCCTCTGTAAATAAGGACATCTATTAAATTACAGAAATGTAAACATGTAAATTTAGAACAAAAATACACTAAATTCTTTCTTAGCTCTCAGACCGGCAGCTATAATATAGTCTGAATATAGCTGTATTTTCCATAAATCTTGGCTGCCTTCCCATTGCTCTGGTTTCAGCACATGGGCTCTGCTAATTAGCACATCTCGTTAGTTTGTTTTTGTAGACCCTCCCTCGTTTTCTTTCTATCTCTCTAACCCTGTCTTTTTGAGGAAGTACTGGAATCAGTTCCTTATGGTGGTCTTATCATGTTTCAGAGATGCTAGGCTACGTTTACATAAACACCATGCAAGTCTTGGTGATTCTCCAAGTATGACCATTTTTGCAACATGAAAAATCTTCCTTTCCATATCTAAAATAAAACTGCATCAGAAATCCTGCTAACTGTTGGGATTGCTCTTTGTGTAAGCTTATATAAGCCTATGAACAAGCAAGAGATGAAATTCCAAAAGGAGATAAAATAATAATTAGTAGATTAGTTTCGAATCTCATAGGTATGAAGGTAATGCAGACCACTGAAGCCCTCACAGTGGTGACTCATCTGACTTTTGGCAGTTGTGTATATATGTGTGTGTGTATATAATCAATGGTACCTGATTAAGTTAAAAAGAGCAGTATAGCAATGCAAAAGTGTGTAAAGCAGGCTCATGTCTCTTCCAGGTGGTTTATAAAAAGATTTATCCTTCTCTCCCACAAGGAACTGAGTGGATTCCTCTGAGCCATTGGCATTATAAAACTGTAGTTGTGTCTTTCCCTCCTTGTTGATTTGTGGCATTGTGCTTCAGTTGGAATGCACTGAATCAAGCTAAAAAGCTAGTTTTTTTGTTTTTTTTTACATCTTACACACTTATTCGCTTCTTTTATGTTTGGCTTTATTCAATTCAAAACCACTACATATATTTAGCGGTACTCACTATATCCTCCTCTCATCTGTCTGTAGCTGGGATCACATTTAAAAACCAGGCTTTTTAATTATATAAAAAAAATAGGCTTGTTTGACAAATGTATTTCTTTCCATGCAATTAAAAAAGAAAGATAATTTTTATTTTTTTAAATACCCCCAATATACAAATATTTTTTCTACCAATACATTTTGCCTATACTTAAATATATGTACACTACATTGCAAGTTTGTGGTCACTTGACCATCAGTGGTTCCTTCCCCAACTGGAATTATGGGAGCACACAGTTAGAAAAGTGAAGCCTAATCAAATAGCAAAATGGGAATAAATCTGGAATAAGATGTTTAAAATCGTATGATTTTACAACATTTACAAACATTTGGCCATACAGTGCATATGTATTAAAATGTTGTTAGTTAAAACCAAAATACACAAAATGCGTAGCAAATCTAAGTTGGAAAAGTATAAAATATGTATTGGCGTGTTGTATACACAACCACCCTATAATGCACTATGAAACCCATTGTTTTCTAAGCTTGTCAAATTAATTGCAGTTTTTTGTGACAACATGCTTCTCCTACGCATGTTAATTTACACTATAGTATTTGAATCATTATTGCCCTTTTGATCACATGGCAAAAAAAGCACCGGGCTGGTTGTTCAAATTTGGGCTGCTATAATACAGAGACTGAGTTTATTCCACTTTGTTTTACTCTGTACTCTGGTCTGCTGATTTTAAATCCATTGTGCCAACCCTGGCCCTGGTTAAGATGGAAAATGTCTGCCGTTATTTTAAGGCTGGAGTAATTATGCTTGTGCCAATTATTGCTCTGCTTTATAAAGGAGGATCAGTGTATAGTAGGTTTTGCAAGGTTGTTACTCCTGAAAAATAAACCTTTACAAACTATCTGCTAGCCTACTTCCCCTCTATTATTAGTGATTATATATATATATATATATATATATAAAGAGAGAGAGAGAGAGAGAGATAAAGAGAGAGAGAGAGAGAGAGAGGGGGGGATGCTAAGTGGAGAACCTGCAAACATGCATGAAACATAGGTATATGGACCATAGGTATAGTGACTGAAAGGCTTGTGTATAAATAGAGAGAGTTATTGTGATGGCTGTGTATCTGAGGTGCACTTTTACTGGCAAAGGTATGCACTAGTTTGAAACCTGGCTTGGCCATGATTATATTTTATAATTATATGGTTTATAAAAAACAATAATGCGGCATAGTTGTTAGCAAGTTGATCTCACAACAAGAAGGTCCTGTGTAAGGTTCTCGGGCAAAGATTGTTTTTATGTGGATGTTACAAAGCAACACTACAATAAGCTCATCTTTGTTTATGTCTGTTGAGGATTTATACGGTTTTACCATATCCATTTTTTAAAATTGTTTCAAAGCAGTGCAAATGCCCCATTGGACACAGGGGTGGGGTAAACCTCATTTAATTCATGGAAACAAGTTGCTGTGAATAGTATAAGTTTGTACTACTCATTCATTCCTCTTCTTTACCCGCCTATTCCCGAATCTGGGGTCACGGGGGTCTGCTGGAGCGCTATCCCAGCACACATAGGGTGAGAGGCAGGGGGTACACCCTGGACAGGTCGCCA
>JAOTQW010000008.1:4500194-4518615 GCA_026260075.1 Sisor rabdophorus
GTGCGCTGGGATAGGCTCCAGCAGACCCCCGTGACCCCGGATTCGGGAATAAGCTGATGAAGAAGATGAATGAATGAGTTCTTCCCTTTAGTAAATTTTTTATGAATATGCTGGCATACATCATGCATGGCAAACACCAGCTTCTACATAAATCAATCTTTGTAGTTTACCCTCCTTTGGGAGAATGTCAGTGACTGTTCTCTGGACATTTGTTTAGTCAAACAAATTGTTTAGCACACTGGCTTAGACTGAGTGGCCATTTAAAGTAGGGGTGGGCAATCTTGGTCCTGGAGGGCCAATGCCCTGCGCTGTTTAGCTTCAACCCTAATCAAACACACCTGAACCAACTAATTAAGATCTTGCTAGATATTGTTAAAATATACAGGTAGGTGTCTTTATGCAAGTCTGAGCAAGTCTTGTATTCATGCTCTCGGTCAGTTTGTAGGTTGGTGGTGGTAGTGGGGTGTTAACAGTCACGTCTTTCATCGATAATTATAATAGGCAGTTGAAAAATTAAATGCACAAAAATACAGTTTAAATAGAACCATCGACACAGAAAGCTGCTTATCACGCAGCCTGCCAGCTTGGTGACTTGTCCTAACTGTGCTGTTGGTAGGATGTATGACATATGGGTTGATCCAGGCCACATTGCCACAGTAATTAGTTTGTGCATTATGTATTATTAGTTTGTGCATTATGTATTATTGGCCCATTTATTACATGGAAATATTTCTTATTTACAAATTCTCCTTTAAATGCGCCTTTATATATTTATAAATGTGGGTGCAGTAGATCACACTGATTACATTAGCTGCAAATTGCTTAAATGTTTGGTTGGTCAACTGCATTGTATGGAAAACTTATAAACCTAGTAGACCTGTGGTAGAATACTTTGTAGTTTAATATTTGCAACTTCACTTTAATGCCTCTAAGAGGCACCAACGGACAAAAACATAAAAAATGTGCGGACGCCATATACTAAGTTGGAGTGGAGCAATGCACAATTTCACAAATTAGACTGCAAAAGCTGATGTACCCAAGGTTTTTGTGTGTATGCAGCATTGATACATGGGGAACCCACTAGATGCAGCATTGATACATGGAATTAAGCCCACTAGACCAGAAAGACCTGGAATCAAGCCCCACAAGTCTGCCACTGTTCATTGCCACTGCCTTCTTGCACCAGGTGTGCTGTATATTACCTTACCCTGTTCTCTGACCCCAACTTACTAATATGGGATATGTGAGGAAAAACATTTTCCTATATGTTATACAGTGTATAATTATGTATGTGAAAATAAAATTTTGATCCTGCACTTTAAATCTTCATAATTCAACCAGCATTGAATAAATGTGTGGGGATGTGCACCACAAAGCATCTTAAAAAATTCTATGATTTCTAATACATTTCCTTTTCTCTAGGCAACCTGAGTGCAATTAGAACAATCACATTTCAAAGCTGGGGCAATTGGCTATCCCATGATTAAGTGTCTGTAATTGTTGTCTGTGCTATCAAGCATATCCTGATGCAGGTTCCATTGGGCTTGAGGGCATCGATTTCAGGTTCAGCACGAAAATTGATTTCAGATTTCACATGCTGTGTGTGTTTGTGGGGCAACAGGTTGAAGAAAAACTTTTGTGAGTGTGTGTGAATGCATTTACATTTATATTTACAGCATTTGGCAGACGCTCTTATCCAGAGCGACGTACAAAAGTTCTTCAAAATTTATCGTTGAGCTTCTCAATACTGATACAATAATAACACAATCATAGTACAACCAAAAAAAGATTGAAAGAGCAAACAGTTAACAACTACAAACAATAAAAAGATTATAAATACAATTATAGAGCAGAATGGTCCTAACAGAATGGATGCTTGTCTATGCGTGGTCCTGCGATGGATTGTCAGCCTGTCCAGGGTAACCCTGCCTCTCACTCTATGTGTGTTGGGACAGGTTCCAACAGACCCTCTTTATCTTGAGAATATTTATTTATTTATTTAATTGTTAACGCAATGCCAACATTGAGGCCTTGTTTCATGGGGATTGGACACTTGCACACCTAACATGTTTTTGGACTGTAAGAGGTACCTGGAGTAAACCCACGCTAGCATAGGGAAAACATGCTTGAGAAATCAAATCCGGGATCTTTTTGCTTTGGGGCAACACAGCAACTTTGAGGCTCCAAGCTACCCTTCTAGTGGAAGATAATGGGCGGATTATTCTTATCATATACAGTAGGGCAAAAATGTATTTAATCAGCCACCAATTGTGCAAGTTCTTTCACTTGAAAAGATAATAGAGGCCTGTAATTTTCATCAAATGTATACCTCAACTATGATAGACAAAATAAGAAAAAAAAACCCAGAAAATCACATTGATTTTTAAAGAATGTATTTGCAAATTATAAAGAAAATAAATATTTGGTCACCCACAATCAAGCAAGCTTTCTGGCTCTCACATACATGTAACTTCTTCTGTAAGAGGCTTCTCTGTCTCTTCTCTGTTACCTTGTTATCAGTAAAAAAAGACACCTGTCCACAACCTCAAACAGTCACACTCCACTATGAACCAGGAAGACTGATCCATGTAAAGAAAAAAATGAATGGGGCAGATATCGTCAAATTTTGAGTAAAAACCTCCTTTTATTAGCAAGGGCATTGAAGATGAAACATGGATGAGTCTATCAGCATGACAATGATCCCAAACACACCACCTGGGTAACAAAGATGTGGCTTTGTATAAAGCATTTCAAACATTTCCTGGAGCGGCATAGCCAGCCTCCAGATCTCAACCCCATAGAAAATCTTTGGAGAGCGTTGAAGGTCTGTTACCCAGTGATAGCCCCAAAACATCACTGCTCTACAGTAGATATGCATGGGGGAATGGGCCAAAAGTGTGTGAAAAAGTATTGAGAATAACTTTTGTTATTGATAAAGTACTTATTTCCACCATAAATTGCAAAAGAAATTCTTTAAAATCAGACAATGGGATTTTTTCTTTCACAGTTGAGCATTGAAAAAAAATACAGGCGTTTCTTATCTTATTAAGTGTAAGAACTTGCACAATTGGTGGTTGACAATTGCATGCCATGGTTATATAACTTGAATGCTTTTTTTTCTAAGACATTTGATGTCTTTGGAGTATTAAAAATAGTTTAGTGTTTAAATCAGCTATAAGTGTAGCATGTCAACTCTGATGAGACAGCCATATATGGATTAATTTCGTGGGAAAACTGTTTGCAGAAGGCTTTAATGATGCAACATGATCACGTGTAGCTTTTTTTCCTCTTACTATTGTGATTTTCAGTCAGAGCTGTACACATGGAAGTGATTCAACACAGAGGGAGGTGTATTTTCCAGGGAAAAAAAGATGAGGAATCAGACCTCCTTACCCTGGTCTTTCGTGACACTCTACTCCCCTACCCCAGCACCTCTATTCTTCTTCCTCTGCACATACAGGAAGCCTTCATAGTATCATGCAGTGCAGTGGAACAAAGGTTGTGAGTTTAACTGATACTGAACACCAGCCGAGGACTGTGTAGCTTAAACCTGAGTGGATGACAAGGATTTTCATCAACAGATATAATTTATGTCAGACATCAACTGGAGGGACGTGGTCAGCATGTGGACCAAACAAAAAATTGTACTATACTGAAACAAGCACATCTTTGATACCGTAGCAGAGTTAATAAATGTGTAAAAACATGTATTAGTAACATATAATCTGTTATACTTTATCCAATCATATGCATTTTTGTATGTGATAGCTAAAATCAGGTAAATCAGCTTTAGAGCTGGAGGGATTTTTCAATGGACTAAATAGCAAACAGTCCATATGGCTTGTCCAATCACAATGTTTTAACAAAAGATATTGAGTGAATGAGACATGCTAAGTTTATTATAAAGAATTACTAGCAGGTAGCAATTCGCAAAGGGTAATAACACTGCAATAAATGTAGTCAGTTAAAAGAAACTGGGCAGGGGTGGCCTAGTGGTTATAGTGTTGGACTAATACCATAATTACCAGGCTTCAATTCCCAGCACCATCAAGCCATCACCATGGGCTCCTGAGCAAGGCCCTTAAGCCCACATTGCTCAGTTGTAAGTCTCTCTGGATAAGGACATCTGCCAAATGTTGTAAATATAAATTTCATGCATGCAAAACCACTTTTAATGATATTGTTTATACCTACAAACTCATCGCTTAAACTCTAAAGTAAACCCTTAAGTTTGTTTTCTGGCTGATATTTTTTCAGTAAAACAATTTGCATAAATATACCTTCAAACTGCTCATGGTCAGTGCTATATGATATGATATTCAAGAATGTATGAAGTGACACCATGTGGTTTGACTAAAAAGAGACCAAAGTCTATTTGCTGTGCAAATATTCAGAAGGCTGTTGTTCTTATTACTGATTGTTTTTTTACGATGTGAAAGTCAGAATTGTAAAAAGAGGTCAGGTTTGCTGGGACACAGTGAGCAATGAACAATGTTTATACTATTACTAGCTCTAACTTCTATACTGTATTAAAAGTCCACTGTATTATTTCTTCAGGATGATCTACAATCTTATCAGATGGAAACAATAGAATATGAGAGCTAATGGAATAGCTTTCCATTCACTCACATATTCACACACATGTATCCACTTTACTAATTTCCTTTTGACCTTTGATTAATTTGCTAAAATATGATAACTATTGATGGGTCTTGGACTTGTTTCCTTTCCACATTGCAGAGTGATTTTGTTCTCATCCTTTTTTAGGCATTTTCAATAATTAGATTTTTTCTTTTCTTTCACAGTCTACTGCAGACTAGTGGTGCAACAGATCACTGTTGATCTCTTATTTGTATGGATCAAAACCTATGGTTTTGCTTGCACTTGGTTAGCAGATTTATTGCTAATTTGTTTACCTTGTAGATTTAGATTTTTATTTTAAAGATTGCAAAAATCTTTGTTGTCATGTTTAGGTTATTTCACACATTTTAATGACTGAGGAGTAAATATTTTATACATTTTTTTATAAAATTGGTAATTAATTTATTTTTCTTTTGCTAAAATTTTTCTTGTAATAACTGCAAAGCAAAATATGTATGTTTTTCCCTATTTATTGTCAATCCAAAAAATCTGATCCGATCCTTGACTCAAAAACTGTGACATTTTCGAACCATAAGTATTATGTTCCATTGCACTACTACTGCAGACATCTAAGAGGAATATTGCATAATATTAAAAAAGTGCAATGAGCTACAGATTTGTAGGATAATTCCAAAACTGCTATATAAAATATTGTATTGAGAGCCCTGTCGATCACATTTATATATGTATATTTTTGTAACATTCAAACAAAACAGTACCTATTATTAAAGTATTTGTACTTAAAAATATTAAATACATCTTTATTATTTTTAATGGCAGATACTTATGTTCATCTGAGCTTTTTTATCATATGCATGTTTCGTTCAGGCATAGGAATTGATGTAATTGAAAAGAAAACTCTGTCTGTATCATTGCTCTTGGCTCTTGGTAACTTTGGTCCATATTATATCTATTTTCTGACTCTTGATTGGGGCCAGAGCGTGGCAAAGCAAGCTAAGACAAGATGCCCAGACTTCCCTCTTCCCAGACACCTTCTTTAGCATTCCCATGCCAGTCAAGAGAAATTCTTCCAGGGAGGGCTAAAACAGATTAGCTGAAACAGATGGTTAAGCCAACTCAACTTGTTCCTCCGATTTGGAGGTACTGATTCTCATCCAGGTTTCTTCACACTCAAACAGATCCAGTGCACGCTGAAGGTCTTTTTCTAATAAAATCAACAAAACAGCATCTGCAAAAAAAAAAGATGGAATCCTTTGGCCACCAAACCTCCTAGAAATTCTGTCAAAAAATGATGAGCAGCCCTGCTGAAGCTGATTATTGGAAACTTGCCAACAAAATACCTAATTCAATTGGGGAAAGTGGTAGCACTGTGGTTCAGACATTTGACTTTTGACTAGAAGATTTTAAATTAAAAGGTTGCCACTGCTGGGCCCCTGAGCAAGGCCCTTAAACCTCAACTACTCAGATGTTTAAAAGAGCCAAATGTAGAGCTGGATAAGGGCATATGTTAAATGGCAAAAAATTTATGTAAGCCCAGGTGAGGTGTAAAATATAAATCAAAGTAAAAATATAAATCATGACACTATATTCTTCATCCATTCAGTATTTGTATTACCTATATTGATTGTGTATGTGTAGCAGTGTGTCATGTAAATTTGATATATTATGACTGTGAATAGGTTCCATAGGAGCAGAAAATTATACAGCATACAGTGTGTGAACATGACACTAGTCAGTATTTTTCTAGGATATAATTTTTTAGATTTACACTATAAAAGAAAACAAAAATAGTAACAATCTTTTTAGTAACAATCCTCAGTGACAGCAGCTTAAATCATATATGTTGGAACATATACTGACTCTTATAGTGGCATGATTTTTCTATTTTTTCCGGCCTTTGTGTGCTTTTAAAGTAACGCTAATCCAGAATCTGCTGCATAAGGCCCAGTTTCATTTTCCAATAATAAGTGAGTTCTCACAGGTCTCAAAGCCACATTGTCAATCAATGCATAAGGCCTGGCCTGGCCATTTCAATGTCTTATACTTATTCTGTAATTTGGTTTTATCTTCTATCCTTCAGCATAATGTAGTACTGAATGCAGTCACTTTAACCTTCCCTGTACCTAGTTAATTTAATATTTTAATGCTTTTAAAAATGACAAAATCTTTTTTTTTAAGTAAGCATAATGGAAAGTGTATTGGAAGGTGGTAGCTTAGTGGTTAAGCTGGTTAAGGCTACTAACCAAATGATCAGAGTTGGATTCTCAGCACCGCCACTGGGCCCCTGAGCAAGCTCGCTTGTATAAATTATTCTTTAATTCATTCACTTATTCATTTAACATCTTTACCCCTAATTTGGGGTCACCAGGTTTGCTGGAGCCTATCCCAGGTTTCTGAAGGGCGAAAGGCAGTCGCACTCATAGTGAGCAATTTAGAATCACCATTCAATCTAATGCACATGTTTTTGAAATGTGGAAAGAAACTCGAATACCTGGAGGTTAACCCACACAAGCAAGAGGAGAACTTGCAAACTCCACACAGAAAGGCCATTTTGCTGTGAGGCAACAGTGCTAATCAATAAGCCCATGGCTCAGTACTGGTCCACAGACGGATGATTGGGCACTCCTTGCTTTAGTGTTTTAAACATTTTGAATACTAAACTGTTAGCTCTGCCTTAAAAGCATTAATAATATGCTATTAATTTTATCTATGATAAAAGGTCCACTGTCTCTTCTGATGAGAGGCGTGTACTGGGTTGTGCGTGTAGGTTAGGTATAAAAAATTTTGTACCTCTAAATTCATTCATTCATTCATCTTTTAACCCGCTTATTCCCTAGCTCCTAGTCATGGGGTCTGATGGAGCCTATCTCAGCGCACATAGGGTGAGAGGTATGGATAAACAAACAACCACACCCACTCACTCCTATGAGCTATTTAGAGTCACCAATCCACCTATTGTATATGTTTTTGGAGAACATGCAAACTCTGCACAGAAAGACCTGGGAATCGAACCCACAACCGTCTTGCTGTGAGGCGAACATGCTAACCACTACACCACTGCGCTTTGCACCTAATGCAATTAAATTTTTGAATGTTAGATCATTGATCAACTCCATTTGCATCTAAAAGCTATAAAACGAAATTCTTTATATTTAAATGAAGGCTTAAAGATAAAATTATACTTCTTTATCTGTAACTGCACTTCATCTTTATATTCATGTGGTGAGTTTATTATTTGATTGATGTTTTCATCCTCCAGGGCATGCCGGTGGCGCTGCAGGTAGTGGTTACTATGATTTTATCCTGAACTCAGATTACTGTCTGTTAAGAGTTTTATGTGTTTTCTTGATGTCTGGGTCTGTGTCTATTGTTTTTACTATATTGTTTGTTGATAGATGTGGTTGTGGAAAAGTATATTTCTATATGTTGCTATTTCTTATCAGTGCGATTAAATAATTTTATTTGAAATACCACACTTTTACTTAATCCGAATGATGTCAATTGCTAACTGCAACAACTGTTTCTTTAAGTAAGCATCTATAAAAGCATAATCTTAAAATCCAGTAAACTGTAGCTATTTATTCCTAAACCCTAACCACACAATAAAAAATAATGGCTGTAGTTCCACTGCTTTATAGAAAGTTATGAGCATTAAAAATTGAGATGAAATCTAAATTTGACAGTCTGATGCAACTTTCAGGTTGGTTAAAAAAATTGCGTGGTACCACCAAAGGGTACACATTTGATGAGAAGGAATGTATTTGTCCAACACTCAGGTTTCTACCCCTTAGTGGGATTTGACAGAGATGTGTTTGAGGGTGGTGTATGTCCACATTGTTGATACTCTGCTAATTCCATGATGTATTTGCCACGTGTGTTCCAAACAATGGCTGATTCATCTATCACTGTGTCTGTCCACACTGCCAGGTTGGTGGGTAGACATTGGGGGATGAACAAATGCCTCACAGTCAAACTCTTAACTGGCAGTCTAGTCAGAAACAAGCTACTGTTAACACTAAGCTAATGTTGCTATGTGTAGTGTAGTTATAGGGGCTCACCAGCTGATCTAATATGCTTTAATGCAAAACTGTCAGCAAAACAGGTCAGAGGTTGACCTAATTTAGCTACCTAGTCTTTCACTTCCAGTTTGTTGTGAACAATGACACATGGGGTAAGATAATTTTCGTTTAAAAAAGTTTTCAGTTATTTAAATCCTAAAAATGTCTAGGGTCACTAAAAATAGGTAAATTTAAGAAATGTGAATGTGTTCATTAACAATCCACACTAACACATTTTTAGAAATAACTTTTTTTTGGAAAATTATTTGTCAGATATGATGGAATCCACAAAAGTTAATTCATATTATTAAGCACAAACTCATATACACTAAAATAACTGGCACTAATTTAGGGTGCTTAACTGCCTACTTTAATGTAGGTGATGCCAACAGGCAGCCCCCCTTATAAAATGATGGGCCAGTATGATTGGCTGACCTATACATCTTTCAACACTATTCCATCCTGCTGAGACAGGTTTCTGTTTGTCTGTTCAGCTCCTGAACTGGACCCTCCACCACACCCTCACATCCCACAGACCGCATTCATTTTACAGACCTCACTTTATAGGACCTAACCCTAGCACTCCTTAAGATTAACAACCCATAACCTTCATCCTACCCTTGTGTCATGCCATTACAGTGAAGAGAAAATAAGCCCCCTGCTAGGGAGCTATGAAACGGATATTAACCAAGTCTAGGATTTGGGCTTTTAACTTTAAAAACATGATGAAGGTAAAGAAGGGGGTGTAAGTACATTGTATCAGCTATTTTAAATATTGGAAATTTCAGTGCATCTGTGTGGTTGTTTCCACACCGAAGATAATTTACAGCCTGTAGTTTTTGATTCAGATTTTCTAATGTCTAAAGTTCTTGCTCAAATGGAAAACTCACACTTGCGTTTTTTTAAACCCTGGTGGTCATAACATCTCTCTCATGATGTTGGAATGTTACATCACTGGATTTCCCCACAGCAGGAGTTGATAATCCAGAGAGCTTAGGTTTCAGTACTTCTTTTGTGGTTAGGTGGTTTGGGACATAACTGAATAAAGCTGAGATGTCCCTCTGAATTAGACGTTGTTCTGTTCACAAGCCTTGATGGCTGCCTCTCAAAACACTGACTTAGACACATTTAATAGGTGCTTTTCGCTAAAAAATATTTTTGGAATTCAGGTAGAATTCTTCTATCTATTCAGCTAGCCCCTTCTCAGTTCTCCAAGGAAATTAGATTGAAATTATGGTAAATTTTCACAAAAAATTCACTGGCAGTAAAAGTACACTGTTCAATTCCAAAGTTAGTATACATCATGTGCCTTTATAATGACGGCAAATATGTAGGTGTAATTAGTTAGGCATTTAACTCTTTAGACTACTCGGAGGTCCAGGATTCAAATAATAAACTGTTGCCAGAGGCCCTCAAACTATTTTTTTTTCTTTTCCCTTTGTAAAAACAGAAAGAAATCAGAATAAATAGTGACAGACAGTGAAAATCTCATAGATGATCTATTAGCTTGGAGGCATCGGTGTCTACAATGAAAACCATGTTCTGCTCTGTCCACTGACCCCTTCTCTTGGGAGACCTTCAGTTGCCAATAGCTCCTCAGATGCCAACCTGTTGTACACAGAAGCAAGTGCAACTGTAATTATGATCCAAACAAATTTCACTCTGTTTGTCAGAATAAGCTGTTTAAAAAATTCTGACTACCATTCCTTGTTTTAATTTGTTAGAGTCTTAGATTGAACAGCTTCACTTTTTTTCCATGGTCAGGCAGGAGGCACTAGTGCTAGTAAGACTTTTCAACAATTTAGCAGTCTATTATTTTTCTCGAACACAAATATTGTTTTTTTTATAAATTTGCCTAAAATGAACTTTGTCTGTAGGAAGGAGCACACAACCACTTTTACTTGAATTTTTCGTTTTATAGATGAATTTAAAATATTAGAGTAGAACATTTTATTTACTCAGCCTTTTTATTATGGTTACTCATGATTTATTTAACATGTTCCACCTCTTAGGTATGGAAAAAGTGTGGTCTCATTTGAGTTGAGCCAAAATTCTGCTAGAGATGTTTTTTAGAATTATTGTAGGAGGTTTTTAAATTTTGGTTTGGGGGAATCTAATTCTGTCAGTGAGATTGATATGTAGTTGGCTGGGCTTGAGTCACAGTTTATGTTTATGTTGGATGAGTGTTTAAAAAATTAGTATCTCTTCTAAGTTCCCATTTAAAAAAAAAAAACCACTGATTGAGGCAGTCATGTAGAAAAAGACAGACACAAGGCTTCTTTATGCATACTTTGTGCCATTTAGTCTTCTCTTTAAATTGACAAAGTTTCCAGTGTGTTATTATATTATACTTCTAAGCATAATTTCCAAGATTACACCAAGTGCCAGATTTATGCACACATTAAAATAAAAAGATAAGTGTGTTGCCCAAAGGCTGTGCTCTGGTTTTGCTGGCATAATGCAGATACGTGGCTAAATACATGTCAAAATGTGTGTTGTGTTTGTGCATCAAACAAATTTAGTTTCCCTTCCAGTCAGAAGCTTATCAATCATGAAAGTTGCTTGAAGATGTGGTATACTAGCTGCCTGGCACTGAGCTTTTTCATTCTTTATTCAAAATAATTAGTCTTTATGTTTAATTCTTTATCGGTTTATTTTATTCTTTTTTATTTTGTGCTGGTCTGTACATGTAGAGGTAATACATTTACATTCATAGCAGTTAGTAAATGCCCTTATCTAGCATGACATACATTTATGTCTTTTATACAACTGAGCAATTCGGGATTAAGGGCCTTGCACAGAAGACCACAGTGATGTCTTGGTGGTGCTAGGAGTCCCAAGCTTTATGGTAACAACTTATGTAATATGATATGATATGATATGACATGATATGATATGATATGATATGATATAGGCCGGCGCGGTGGCATAGTGGTCAGCACGGTCGCCTCACAACACAAAGGTCCTGGGTTTGAATCCCAGGAGTTTGCATTGAGTGGGTTTGATTGGTTGATTGGTGACTAATTGCCTATAGGAGTAAATGTTAGTGTGTGGTTGTCTGTATATGGCCCTCGGATGGACTGGTGACTTGTCCAGTTCTTTGTGCCCTGGGATAACAGCAGACCCCTGTGACTCAGAGTTTGGGAATAAGCGGGTATAGAAGATGAATGAATGAATGGAGTTTGCATGCTTGTGTGGGTGTGGGTGTGGAGAAAGACATACATTTATTTATTTTATTCAGCTAAGAAATTGGGGGTTAAGGGCCTTTCTCAGGGGCCCACAGTGAAGGCTTGCTTGTACTAGGAATTGAACCCTGGTCTTTCCAACACCTCATGTATTTAATTACTTGAAGGTCTGAGGTTTTAGAAAACATTGTGGCTGTCATTGATCAGACTGCACAGAAAGATAATAAAGAATAGAGTAATTGTGTATGCATGTATAAGTATGTGCATAGGGGTGGTTTAAAAAGTTGGTTTGAATGTTTTTTTTTTATCAAATAGACTGCTAGGAAAAGTGGGATTTTTAAAAAAAATCAAAACCTTTGTTGAGCTGTTCCAAATAGGTTAGTGTGATTTATAAGAAATCATATAAAATCAACCCAGAACAGAACAAAAATATTTTTAACAACACAATAATTTCACAATTATAATCGATTCCTGACCTTCCTGAACAGTAACTTCACATTGCTTGCCAGTGCTTGTCATAGCTACAAATTCTATGAGTCTTTTGATTGATAGCGAAACAGTTAGTCATTGTGAGTGTGTATGCACTCGTCTCTTACATGTCTGTTAGGTGAAAATACACATTCTATGCTTGTAAACACGCTATAGAGCACCTGTATAAAATCATCCTTAGTCAGTGCTTTTGCCAAAGCACACTTTATCTTCAATTTCCTGTTTAAATCTTTATAGATTTAGATAATGTGAGTTCCAGGCACATTCACAGTGGTTAAGGTATAACAGCCCAAAATAAAGTCCATAAGGAAACATCAATTTATCCAGTTATTTAAAAATCTTTCTTGTATGCGTCTGTTTTTAAATGGTCTTAACTGTCTCACAGTGTAAAATTATGACAAATAAGAGATAAAAGATGTAACATTGGAATCATGTTTGTACACTTTGTTCATGTTTGAAAAGCAACATTTCCAAAAGACTATTAAAATCACAAAGTGTAAACCTGGCATTTAGTGTAACAGACAAGCCACAGAGATGGGTTGAGAGATTTATTTAAACAAATGTCACAAATAACAATAGGCACAAGGGAAGACTGCAAAGAATACTGTAACTGGAACAACTTTATTAGGAGTTTGCATGAGTAGAGGATTTAAGTATTAGTTGTTGTTTTTGTTTTAAGAGAAGTAGTTTGTTTTTCCCTTTTTAGGATTTATTTTACCTTTACTTATATAGATTGTTCTTTTGCAATAAATATTGGTTTTATTATCCTTATTATGTTTACTGGTTGAAGTTACTGGTGGAGTTATTTTTAAGTTTCTGATTGTGTTTCACTGACGATAATCAAAAGCTATTTTATGTCTAAGAGTAGTATAATATTATCCAAGTCAAGAGTTAACAGTCATTTTAGCCGTTGTGGGATGTGTTGTTCCTTACTTGCATTTCTGTGCATGTCTGTTCGATCTGAAGCCCTCATTATCCCTAACCCAGATGGAGTACACTAGAGCACAGACAGTCCGTGTTCTTGCGGTCTGGACCATAAAGCCAAATTTTGTCCACAAGCTAGGAGTTTCTTAATCCTGGCAGAAGCTGACAAGTAGAAGCAAGACTTCTGTAGCAGCCAGCAAGGCCTGGACATGCAATATTTTCCACTCTTAATAACTGTATATCTGATTCCATCTTTCCCCTGCTCAATACTGAACAACACAAAGTCTTGATATTATGTATGCCTTGGCAAAGGTCTGCTTCAAAATGAACAGCTAGGGTCTAACCAAATGAAAGTGCAGCAGACTGAGCAAAAGTAACAAAAGAGAGCTACCACCCCAACCTCATGCCTTTGATGGATTGCCAGAAAAGTGTCTTAATTCACCAAGAAGTCGTCCCTCATTCAATTACATGTTCTATGCATTTATGCCAAGACTTATGGAAGAAGGGCTTCCGAGCCCAGTTGATCTGTCTTACATCTTGGAGTGAAATCTTCCCAGCTCGTGCGTGTTTGTTTACTATGGGCTGCAGACTGTTGTAAAGTGAAGTTGCAACAGCAAATAGACATGCATGTGTGATATTTGAGTAACAAGAATAAAAATATGTTCATGTGAAAGTTGATGACCAGTATATCACAGTATATTTATGTTTTGTGCTGTCAAAAATCAACCACAAAAGCAAAGCCAGCTTATTTTGAAAGAAGTCAACCGAAGCAAAGCTTTTTATTTACAATGTTCTCTTCAGCATTAGTTGTACACATTTATATAAATTGTATATAACAATCAGCATGTATAATTTCTTGTGCAATGGAAAAAACATGCTGGCATTTTTACATGTACTATATTTGCTACTGTATGATAGAAAAGATGAAATTAGTATGTCACTTCTACAACAGTAATACTACACATGTGCAGGTTTCAGGTTCTGAACAGTGTTCGCAAGAAACATGCTCGTGTCTAAAAGTTTGCATAATAAGTAGCTTTAATTTTAGCAGGCAGAAAGAGATATGAAGGGTTTGGTGCTCTAAATGGTAAAATTGTAAGATTAAAAATTAATAAATAGAGGCGCAGTAGAGGAGGCATTCAAGTTCACAGATGAGTCAATGTATTATATGACCCAAAAGTTCTGCTCTACTATAAAAGTAACAAAGACTCTAATGTTTAAGCATTGCTTCTCAATCAAAATTTTGTATGTTTTAGATTATGATTTAGAAAGGAATTGTGTATTCTATTGTAACTTAAGCACATGGTTTTAGGATTGGGATATGACCATTTAAAGGATATGACACACGATTTTTCCAGGACTAGGGTGCAATGCAACCTTCTCGACCACGCCATAAATTCTACACCATAGCCTTATTGCAAAACACAATGTACCTGATGCATGCTTTACGAGTTGGAATAAAATCTGTGTAAATCTGACACAGATTTTTACATTAGACTGTTTTTAATTGCATACTGACACAGACTCTATTGTTTTTAGGCATTCCTTTTGTCTTATTCTCCAGCTTTCAAAGTCAACCACTTTTTTTTAACCTGGACCAAGGGCCTGTTAATGTATAAATGAAATTTATGTATAAATAAATCTTGGTCATCTATGATATTATGAGAAATCATTTAACAACTTGTGTAAAAAAATAATTCATAATAATTAGAGATTATCAAATGTGCAGGGGCCTCATGTATTAACGTACAAAAACACGCTAACAGTCAGATTTGCTAACAGTGAATAGGCAGCTTTTGGTGAGTAATGCGTTGATGGTTCTAGTTTTAGTGTATTTAAATATTCAACGACCTATTACGATATTGACTGTTTCACATTGATTAGGATGTACAAATTAAATATGCATAAGCATTGTTAGAGTTTGACACATCAGAATTAGTTTGTGCATACGCACCTTGACAGATTTGTCAGTGCATGTTTAAATTATAATACTATGCAGTTCTGTGTAAATGCAGTTTTTTTTAATTACCTGATCCCCTTTGGATTTTGTATGTTTGCCCACTGATGAAGAAATGATCATTCTATGACTGTAATGTTAGGTTTACTGTAAAACTGAGACACAGAATAAAAAAACAACATATTCCAATGAGCATTACAAGTAAATGATCATCTATCAATCAGCACGATTTCTGGCTCATATGTGTTTTATACAGATTAGCGTTGAGATTAAGAGCACGCTATTAAAAATACTATGTTAAAGAAACTCTCCTAACTCTCTTCTGTTATGCTAATCTCGTTTTGTTACCAGTATAAAATACACTTAGCCACAGAAGCATTTATTCATTTATCTTCTATACCCGCTTATTCCTGAACTCTGGGTCACGGGGGTCTGCTGGAGCCTATCCCAGCAATCAATCAATCAATCAATCAATCAGATTCCATGATCAAGGTTCAAGGATGTCAGGTACAAGATTTTAGACTTGCACAAGGCTGAAATGGGCTATAAAGCAGGGGATAAAATATTTTTAATTAGCTTTAATTAGATGATCTGTCCCGGAATAATCACAAACAGAGATTTGCCATTAGTCCCAATAAAATGTAAGGCTATTAGACACACCATCATTCTGAGGTCTGTAGAAATCTCAGGAGAGCAGTTAAGCCAATATGTTCTGGGCTGTTGTGCTGAAGCTCCATGCACAAAGACTTCTGTGGGAGACGTAAATTGTGTGTAATCTTGGCCAGTGTGGTTCAGGGTTATGCAAGCAGAACAGCTCATTGACTTCTCCATTTTCACTAGCCTGTTAAATTAACTAATAGAAACCCAGATTTGCTTCATCTTGGATAGAAGTCCTACAATGATCTCACTGAGATAATTATCTATTTTGCATTAATGAATCATTTGTTGGCCTATTGACAAGACTTTAAGCTAGAGAAGAACAAACCAGATCAGCAGTTTAATATAAAAGAAAAATTAGCAAAGTACATTGAAACCTTGACATATAAATTTATTATGTTCTGGAGGCGAGGTCCTGGGGCAAAAAAATTTATTGGGCCATTTTTTTTTCAATAGAAAATAATGTGAATGCAAATAATCTATTGGGAATCTATTGTAACCACTTAATATTGCCAATGTTTTTAATTTTCAACACAGTAATTTAACGAAAAAAATATTACAGACCAGGGGCCACGGACAAGTCACAGGAATGGCTGATCCTAAAGGACCTAAGAACAGTTGAATTTTAGGACCCCACCGGAAATGTTCTTTACTGTAGTGGCAAAGATGCCACTACTTTTCTTGTGCTTTCCACACTATACAGCCTGCACTATACAGGTTGCGGAATGCTGTATCAGAAATCATAGTGAGCAGCAGAAAGGCCCCTGATGGGAAAGGGTTGCTGTTTCTCTTTCTGTTTATACTATATATTAGATTTTAAACACTGCAGATCAAACACAGACACAGATCGCTATCTGCAAAAGCTCTATCATAACATAGTATGATGTATTAGGAGATTTCAGGTAGCTATGTACAATAGTACAGTAGTGTGGTAGACAGCTTCATTGTGTGCTGCTTGTGTTTAGGCAATCTACTCAATTCATCAAAAATAAAAAGTTGATGGTGGACTTTAACATGTGCGTGACTCCTCTAAGGCCAGTTAACCACATGGGGCCATTTTAGTAATTGTGGAATGTGTATGTGAAAGTATACATACCTGTTATACAGGTATTGAACTGAAATGAAGAGCACTATCTTAAAATGAATGCTAATAATATCAGCTTGTTACCTGTATAAAATAAACTTGTCCACAGAAGCAATTAATCAATTATATTCCAAACTCCTAACTATGGCCAAGAACAAAAAGGTGTCCAAGGAGGTCAAGGACATAATTCTAGACCTACACAAGGATGGACTGGGCTACAAGAGCAAGCAGACTGGTGAGATGTTATCATCAGTTAGTGCAGTTATTTGAAAATGGAAGAAACACAAATTAAATCTACCATAAATCTCACAATAATGTTTCCTTTAGTCTGGGGCAAGATCCCAACTCCTGGAGTTGTAACGATCATAAGGAATCAGCCCAGAACTACATAGGAGAACCTTGTAAATGATCTCAAGGCAGCTGAAACCATAGTCACCAAAAAATAGTTAGTAACACACTAGGCTGTAAAGAAGTCCTGCAATAACCCTAAATTTATTTGAGAGCTGCGGCAGGGTGGAGTTTTCTGCTCATGCACTCACACTTAATTTCACGTTAATTTGGATGTACAAAAAATATGTGAGAATCTCTATACTTACAGTTTGAAACATCAGAATTGTTTTGTTCATACATACATTTACAGATTTGTCAGTGTGTTTTAGTCTTAAACATTTAGTCTTGCATGCAAGTCTTTGTGCATTTCCAACCTACAATAAGGGGTTAAATTACTTAATCCCCTTTGGATTTTGTATGTTTTCCCACCGACAAAGAAATAATCAGTCTATGACTGTAATATTGGGAAACAGTGGGAGACAAAACAACAAAACAACGTCTTAACAACGTCAAAACAACGTTTTTGATGAGCATTACAAGTAAATTAACATCAATCAGGGTTTCTGGCTCATATGTGTCTTTTTTTACATGTAATATAGTATACAGCAGTTGAGTTTAAGAGCAGTCTATAAAAAAAAATATTAAAAGGGACTCGTTTAAAGAGAGTTAAATGGACTGTATAAAATGGACCTAGTCACGAAAGCAATCAATCAGATTCCAAACTGTACTCCATGACGAAGATCAAAGAGCTGTCCAAGGATGTCAGGTACAAGATGTTAGACTTTCACAAAGCTGAAATGGACTATTAGACCATGAAACCAAGAAAACAGTTGGTATGCAGTGAAGGAATAAAATCTTGCAATGCCTTTAATGTGGCTCTGCTCAAAAAAGCAAAAAGAGTGTGGTAGCTGCCTCCAAAGTGTGAAAAGTGTGGTAGCTGCCTCCATGGCTAGGTCAGTACATCACAATAAATTAAAACCGTGTAAGGAATAAGGCTCACTAGGCCTGCCTAGAGTTAAGTCGCTTTTCAGTTCTTAGATATCTCTTTTGTAGTCCATAATAGATTCATCTCATCTTATCTTCTTCCACTTATCCGGGACCGGGTCGCGGGGGCAGCATTCTAAGCAGGGACGCC
>JAOTQW010000008.1:4522921-4536550 GCA_026260075.1 Sisor rabdophorus
CAGACCCCCGTGACCCCGGAAAGTTCGGGAATAAGCGGGTAAAGAAGATGAATGAGTGAATGAATGAATATTTGGCATATGCCCCTATCCAGAGAGATGTTCATTTATCTTTTATATACAACTAAGCAGTTATAGGATAAGGGCCATGCTCAGGGGCCCAGCATTAAAAGGATAATGAGACTTAAACCAAATTAAATACAGAAAATTGAACTGCTCTATCTGTCACCTTCAGCAAGCTACAGCGTGCGCCATCATGAGCCTCATTCAGTAACATGATCGTTTTGGCTATGAATATGGTGGTTATAGTGAATGTATAGTAATAGTGTTTGACATTCTGTTCCCCTGTGTTACTGTTGGCTGTGGGTGAATGATTATAGAGACATCCCTGTTGAGGCTGAATGAATAGTTTCACAGTAGCTGTTCTGTTTTAGGATAAAATTAATAATCATCAACTGTGGCATGAAAATGCGTCAAGCCTCACTAGTACTGCTGAAGTACAAAACACACATACACTATCCTTGTAAGAGCAAGGACTCTTTGAGTTGATTTGTTTTAAACAAGGTGATCATTTCTATCCTTGCATATCATTGCAGTTTTTACTGCAGTAGGTGCCAATTTATTGCATGATTTTAAAGATACTCTGTTTTTGATTTTGGGGAGGAAAACAGAATATCTAGACGAAACCCCTGGAACACCAAAAAAAAACACATTTTAATATAATGCCCAAGAACAGGGAACAACAGCACCTAGACAAGTGGTTCCCAAACCTTTTTTAGGTTTCTGAACTCAAGGTCACAGGGCATGCAAACTGTTTTTACAAACATTTGTAAAGGAATGAGTAGCTCTCAGGAGCTCAGTGAATTCCAGCATGAAACTGTGATAGGATGCCACCTGTGCATCAAATGCAGTCGTAAAAATTTCCTTGCTCCTAAATATTCCACAGTCAACTGCCAGCTGTATTATAAGAACATGAAAGTGTTTGAAAATGACAGCAACTCAGCCATAAAGTGGTAGGCCACATAAACTGACAGAGCAGGATAAGCCATATTGCTGATGTGCATAGTGCAAAGAGGTCGCCAATTTTCTGTATAGTCAATTGCTACAGATCTCGAAACTTCATGTAGCTTAGCTCAGTGCGTAGAGAGTGTCATAAAATGGGTTTTCATGGCCAGGCAGCTGCATCCAAGCCATACATCAGCAAGTGCAATGCGTTGGATTGTGTGGTGTAAAGCACACCTCCACTAGACTCTAGAATTGAATATGCATTCTCTGGAGTGACGCATCTGGCTTCTCCATCTGGCAATCTGATAGACAAGTCTGGGTTTGGCATTTGCCTAAAGAAAGAGACTTTTCAATTGCATTGTGCCAAGTGTAAAGTTTGGTGGAGGGGGGATTATGGTGTGGGCTTGTTTTTCAGGAGCTCGGATTGGCCCCTCGGTTTCAGTGAAAGAAACTTTAAATTCATCATAATTCTAAGACATTTTTAAAAAATTCCATGCTTCCAATTTTGTGGGAACAGTTTGGATCTGGCCCCTTCATCTTCCAACATGACAGTGCACCAGTGCACAAAGCAAGGTTCATAAAGAAATGTAAGAAATAGAACACCTGTGGGATGAATTAGTGTGGAGACTGAGAGCCAGGCCTGCTAGTCCAACGTTGGACAAGCAGTGTGTGACCTCACAAATGCGCTTAAATCTTGAAGAATTACCATAAAAACACTCTTAAACCTTGTGGACATCCTTCCCCAAGAAATTGAAGCTGTTGTCTAAACCCCTGACAACAAAAGGGGGAAAGTCCAAATTGGGTCCAAGTAGACATTTTTTCTTTCTGTTGTCCTGAAACTTGTTAGTGTTACAAGGTCTTAAATGTGAATGGGGAGCAGGTGTGTTAAATCTGGAGTTTTTGCTCTTCTTTTGCTCCATACTCTTTCCTACTGGTCAATAAAAGTTGAACTTTGTTAGGATCTTAAAAAAACATAATTCTTGCTCTAAATAAAGATGACCTAGGCTAAAAGAACATTGCCAAGATCCTAAAACTGAGCTGCAGTAATTTAACAGGACAGGTTGCACTCTGTGGAGCATCCTTAAATGGTGGAGGAGTGGAGGAGAGCAAGGTCTCCAACATCCACCAGCTCTGTGATGTCATCATGGCGGAGTGGAAGAGGAAGCCAGTGGCAACATGCTAAGCTCTGGTGAACTCCATGTCCAAGAGGGTTGAGGCAGTGCTAAAAAAATTAGGGTGGCCATGCAAAATATTGCCATTTTGGACCCAATTTGGTCATTTTTCTTTAGGGGTGTACACACTTTTGTTGCCGGGGTTTAGTAGACATTAATATCTGTGTGTTAAGCTTTTTCTTTAATAAGACATCAAATTTAAACTGTTACACAAGCGGTACATTTACTACTTTACATTGTAGCAGAGTTTTATTTCTTTAGTGTTCTAAAGTAGTTTTTCCACTTAAAAAGATAAGAGATAAAAGAGGCATGTAATTTTCATTATAGGTATACCTCAACTATGAGAGACAAAATGAGAAAAAAAAATCATTTGTTTCATTGTTTCATTCATTTATTTATCTTCTAAACCCGCTATTCAAACCCGGGACCTTCTTGTTGTGAGGCGACCATGCTAACCACTGCACCACTACGCCGCCCATTACATTGTTTGATAAAAAAATTTTAATAGCATAAAACATTAAACATTTAACATATTATATATAACATATATGCTTCTCTGATTCCAGCATTGTTCAAAGGACCAACCACAATATGCTGTATCTAACCCATAGGCCGTAAAGTTTAGACAATGACAATGGGTCGCTGATTAAAATTCTGAATTTTAAAAGTAATAAAGAAGTCAATTGTTAGTTAGCTTTTTGTTTTTGTTTGTCAGTCTTTCTTTTTCATCTTTTGTAATCTCTCTAACTCACAGACTCATAGTGTTCAGTGAGATATTTTGAATTACAGGACTGATATAGTCTCATTTCCTGCTGTCAAATCAGATGATCTGTCTGTTAGTATGACGGACAGAAGTTTGGTAAATATTATTTTCTCTTTAGAAGTATTAGTCATGGCGTTTTACTAAGTGATGGATGATGCGGTTTATTTTAAGGGGCTATTCTTCGAAAGAAGCTTTTCATATAGCTTGAAAAATACAATAAAGCAATAAAGCTGCTAAAAGTCTGTTATAAATGATCTATATGTAAAGATTTGCAGATTTAAAATGATTTTATGCTTGTCAGTCCTGGCTTTAGTTGTTTCGAAGGTGAGAATGAAATGTTTATCTTTAATCTTGAACCTGTTCCAGAAAAACTGTACAGAATTTGGGGCAGGAATACCCTAAGATAGGACAGCATTTTTTTTTACAAATTCATCCTTTAACATTTTAATGGAAAATAAAAGGAATTCAAAGACCCCTGAAGGACCCTAGACACTGGGCTCTCAAACAGCTCCCTAGTTATTAGCATGGCACTTATCAGTCAAATTTTTAATGGCTTTCTCAACTAAAACAATATATATGCACTGGAATACATGCTTCCTAAACATTAAATGCAAAATCATTCACTGTACAATGTGTGGACATTAATATGATGCAGACTTTGTAAATATAGTTTTACTTAAAATTTGTAATTTGTTACTGGTGCATGTCTGATATGACTGCTTATTTTAGTGATTTTCAACTCGAAAATCTACTAGCTTTCTAACAAGCCTGCTTAAGCATGCATATCAACCCTATTTACTTAACGCAACAGATTAAGTCCTCAGTGTCCCAATGAATAGTAAGTAATTCTAAACTGATTTATCTCCTATGAAACTGGAGAACCAACTGTGATGCATCCATAGACACTGGGAAAAAGGAAAAAGGAAAAAGCACACCAACAGTAACCAAAGCTCAGAATTGAGTCCCTGATCTGTGAGGTGGCAAGTGAGTGATGTTATGTGATAGACAGTTTGAGGCCAGAATTGTTCAGTTCACTTCTAATGTTAACTCACACCGAAACATACTGTATAAGAGCCATCTGTTTAAATACCAAAAGGCATGTTTTTACAGGGGCAATTTTTATTAAATATAAATGCAAAACTTATGTGCTATAAGGAATCTGTGTTTTGTCGACATCGCAAAACATATTTTGCCAAAGATTTTTTTCTTTTTGTGCTTCAGGATCTGTCCTTTGATCTGCTTTTTTTATGTCAATTTAAATCAGCCTGTACTTGCATGCACGGTGAAGGCGAGTGAATCATTCAAGGCCTGTATAGTTTCAGTAGGTTTTAGTCTGACTTAGCTTTAACTGCTGCATGTAAAACAGTTTACAAACCATTTGTGGTCCTAAAGAATGAGATTAGTGACGGAATCAGGTTGTACCTCTTTGAAAAGTTATTTAAACAATTATTTGTTCATGAAGTGAGACAATCTCCAGTAGATGATTGGTAGCTTACTAGTCTGTTTAAAATCAGGCAAGGTGTCAAAAATTATGTGTATATACAGTGGTGTGAGCATGTGTATCATTGAACCTTTTTTTCAGTTTGTGGTGTGTGCTGTTCTATCAGCTTTTGTGAAATCTGGACTACAAAAAAAATATCAGACCAACATTAAACTCTTATCAGCCAAGAAGCTTGTATAATCAACATCATGACACCTTACATTTGAAATGTAATACTTCAGTAAATTTTTACGACAACCAATAGGTTTTTTCCAGTTTCTTTAAAATTGCATAAACTTTGTTTTTTCAGGATTTTTAGCTTGTGGAGCAAGTTCTGAGACAAAGCCACATGTCTTAAATTTAACTAGTCAGTCAGTTTATTTCTGATAACTATTGATTGGTTTTGGGCACACACTTGCTTGGCTGTGGAGAGTTAATCTTAAATGCTGTGGATTATTACTTTACTTTTCCAGCTCAGAACAGACAATCTGCACAAATAAAAAAGTCCAACTGTTTCTTGGATCATTGTTAGTGAGCCATTTTATTAATGTCTGTAATAAAACAAATTAAAAGAAAAAAGCAAACAGACAAAATGTCACTGTCAAAGCTTAAAATAAGAGCTGTTGTTTTGTCACTTTAACTAATGCACGGACAGTTTTCGTGCTTTTGCTCTATCAATAGTCTCTCCCATCTAAGTAAATGGAAAAAAAGGGGTAGGGGAACTGCATCAAAACTGAGTCAAATATTGTTTTTTTTCCCTCAGTTTCTCAGTTGTGCTGATTTAGGGCCAAGTGTGAAATTTACCAGCCAAAGAGAGGTGTGTGTATGATGCCCCCGTTTATTGTCTGGTTTAAACATATAGTAGTGACTGTGCTTCTCGCCCGCCACTGTCTTTTACACATAGAAACTCCCAGTGATTTTTCACCAATTTTCTTCATTTGCCTGCTACTTATTTCCCACCACTAGATTTTACAGACAGCTTCAAAATCATACCTTCTATCTTTTATATTTTTATCCAGAAATTGTAAGCAGTAAAATTTAGTGTGTAAGAGCTGTTTTTAAATGCGCCTAATTTTTTAAGTGCATCATAAACCAAACCAGATTTAACAACAATGCCCCTTCAATTACCCCTTAACACACACACACACACACAAAACCGCTAAAGTCTGTGGAAGGTGTCGAGACAGTTACCCCTAGCTGTAACTCATAAACAAAAACAGATACATACTGTACACACTTAAACATACGGAAGTAATTTCCTTGTATGATTTGGCTCTTGTGCGGCTTAACGTATATACAGTACACTTTATGTAGAGTGTTCTGGAAGTTCATTTTATTTTACAGGCTTTAAAACACTGCCATCATTTTCACATTTTAATTAAAGTGCCAAATCAGATTTATAAAAAAAAAAAGATTTTATCAGAGATTTATTCTCACAGAGACAAATTTATAGTCTTTGAATTTTTAGGCCAATATTTACATTTACATTTCTGGAATTTGGCAGATTCCTCTTGGCCTGAGTACTTGGTACTGAGTTTTTTATTATTCAACTGAGCATTTAAGGTTAAAGGCCTGGCTAAGGGGCCCGGAGATATCAGCTTGGTTATACTGGAAAGTAAACTCTCACAGATCACTACCACCTGAAACCAGTGCACTTTTTTAATTGAGTTTTTAAATTATTAAAATTCTTGTTTTTTCTGATCTGGAACAAATGTCTTTGTTTCAGGCAGCTTTAAGAAGCAGGGATGCTGGTATATGCAAAGCTTATACAGCACTGATGTTTATGAGAGGGTTCAGTGTCCTGTAAATGAAATACATGTAAAGGGATGTTATTAGCACATCATTAGCACTTTCCATCTGAGGCACTCTAAACTAGTAGGCAAAGCACAACAATGATTCTCTTGTGTTTTCTCAGCATTTTTTGGAATTTAACACTTATAGACTTAGTGAGTTTAATCAATTTGTATTGTAGTTTGCAGTGAGATTAATGAATAAAGTCGTCCTGCTTTTCTTTCTTCCTGGTGAAGAGATGATTATGCAGCATCTGTATAAACACAATAGAGACATTGTTTTAAATCTGCACATCCATCTCCAAAAACAAACATATCCAAATAAGCTATTCCCATAATTTTAACCAAGACATTGGTGTACAGCTGCATGTTTAGCATGTTTCGATTTTATAATGCATAATTTCATGAGAAACGTGTCATGTGTTTATTTGCATCAGCTCTAGTAAACATTTGTGCCATGATTGCACGTTACAGTGGGAAGTGTTTCACATAACTCACATAACATGAAACAAGCATATTTAAAACAAGAATATTTCAAAATCGAAAGTGGCCAGATTTTTATCATAAAAAATAAACTAGGGCAATATTTATTGGCTGTGGAACTTGTAGTATCACTTGGGTTAGGATGAAAACGTCCCTAAATAGAAGACAGTAAATAGTTTTAAGTTTAAGTTTCACAAGATTCCTCTCAACTACTTTTTGGGTGCATTCGGCTGTGCATTCTATTTTTGGCCGATGGAGAAAATAAATAAACTAAATAAAACTAATTTTATTTGACACAAACCTTATTATACACTGTACAACATATAGTAACACAGTTCCCTTCGCATATCCCACCATGGAAGGTTGGGGTCAGAGATTTGGCAGTTGTAAGGCTTGAACTCAGATCTCCCTGGTCTTTCTTGGCAGTGGTGAGGTTTAAACCCAGGTCTTCTTGGTCTTCCTTGGAAAGGTGGGGTTAGTCTCCTTATAAACAACTCAGTTCCTTCACCATTTGAGCCATTTAAGGATTTGCTTTCACTTTTTTATGTAATGGTAGAAAGTTTATATACCATAACATTTGTAAATTGATTTTAGCTTTTACATTTACATTGCTAGCATTTGCCGGATGCCCTTATGCAGAGGAACTTTTCATCCAACTTACCAGTTTCATTGAGGCCCCTCAATGAAAGGCTCAGTGGTCCTAAGAATTAAATTTTCAAAATGCTTCAGAATTCAGATTTTTTTCTCAGATCATATATTTTGTACAGTTCTTAACTGTATTTTAAACATAGCCACTATATGATTTTTCAGTGTTAACTGATCATGATTCTAAAATATACCGCATGTGCAAAAGAAAAAATTCTACACGTCATGGAGCGACCTTGTCAAAAAATTAGCACAGAAGACAGTAAAGGCAGCATTCATGAGTTAGTTGCTTACATTCATGAGAATGTATTCCTTTTACAAGCAGCTTTTTGAAAGACAGTGAATTAATAAACAGTCATTGAAAGAATACTAGCATGTTGTAGAGCAGTAGCTGCTAGATTAGTAAGAATGTCTGGATAAAGAGGCTGAGCCAGGAGTGGTATGACTGTGACGTGCTCCCTCAGCTTAAGTCTACATATTTGTTTGGATTTGGGATCCAAACCATATGTGCTAATTTATTTTTATTGAGCTGCTTGTACAAGTGCTCAAAAAGCGTAGGTTCTATGGCAATTAACCACAAGTTCATCTTTATATTTGGAAATGTTAGAGCTGTGAAAGCAGCTTCTGAAGTCCATCATCCCATTCTTACCATTCTCTAAACAAAAGAAATCATAAAAATGAGTCAGACAGGATATACAGCTTGAAATGATCTGAAGCTTTAGTAGGACAAATCAAACTCACACATTACTGGAGTACAATCCTGTAATGTCTTTACACTTTTGTGTGTAAAAACATTTGCTAAAACACACTAAGCCACTTCCTTTAATTTAATATTATGGCATTAAAAAGAACTGGGCACCTGGGTAATGGAGTGGAATGTTGTATGATTGAAGGTCACATAGTAAGGTGTTCCCTTGGTCAATACAAAATGATAACTTTAAGTAGATTATGATGATAATAATAATGATTATGATTACGATAACTTTGAGTAGATTATGATAATAATAATGTTTTTTTTAATAAGAATGTGTATTTGTTTTTGTATTATTATTATTATGATCTTTATTTATTATATATATATGTTTATACATAATATGGAATTATTTTGTTATCATAGCCTGAAAATTTACAAGTGTAAATGTAAAACTACAGCCTGTAATTTAATTTTGCAAACCTCAAGGCCATTCACATACCAAACAGATGCACATTTGAGTTGTTTTTATATTTAGTTGTACTCATAAATAGAAGAATCGAGCTACCACTTCTGGGCCCCTTAAACAAGGCCCTTAAAACTTAACTGCTAATTAAAAGTTGTAAGCAGATGAAGATGGGGAAATCTAACAAATGCTGTAATTGACTAAATTAAAACTTGTCCAATGATGATATCTTGTTGGAAAATTCCCATATATCAAATTTTTAGGTAGTGCCTGCCCCAAATAAAACTTCTTATTTCAAGGGTGTTTTTCTGAGAGGTTTTCTGTCTTAAAGAACATCAAACAGTAAATCAGGTTTCCTTTTATACTATTTATACTATTTTCTGCTTAAACACTCTGCCTAACTTTAATTCTTAGACACTCACACTCCTATGGGCTATGTAGAATAAACCTTTTTTTTCTAAAAAGTCAAAACTGGCCTTCAAATGGTTCTAACCATTAAGCCACAGTGTTTCCCCTGGTGGACAAGCATTGCATGCATTAATCGGTACAATTTTTTATAAAACATCTTTGCAATTTTAAAAATTAGGTGTCTTTGGTCAAAGTTATTTTAAAGCAGCTGCTGGTATAGTCTTACACTATAAAACTTTTAAAGACTTTTTAAAAGTCTTTTTAAAAAGCAGTTTTTTCCATGATAGCAAAATCTGGCTTAATAAAAAAAGAAAAGAAAGTGCTGTGTGCATGTGTGCTGTTTTGGCTGTTTAAGGGCTTAGCTGGTGAGCCCAATTTTCAGTGGATTGATAAACTGTGTATTGGAGTAAAACTTCTATTTTAAGGGGGAAAATTTTAATTTGGGGTTGGAGGATAAAATGCGTATGACTTAATGAACATTACACAATTCCATATGAAGTTAATCAAATGTGGCAAACCTCTCTTCTGCAGTGGAATTCATGCAGCTAATCTCATCCATTTCATTGCCATGCCGCTTCACTTTGCATAAACTTTGTATATTTTAAGGAAGTCAGCAGTAAAACAAAGTTCACAAAAAAAACAGTTGGCTTTGCATTTCTTTGCAAAAATCCCAGCACTGCATGAGAGCATGGAAATAAATTTACATTAGGCTTATAGGGCTATAAAGCAGCTTCTATTATATTTTATCTTAAAAAAAAAAAAAAAAAAAGCTATAGCTGTGCACCTATGTGACACCCTGTATTTGGAATGATGTTGGTACTTACTTCTGCTGTCTTTATAGAGGTTATAGAGGTATCAATTGAATAATTCTTCCAAGATCTGAATGTTGCCATATTCCTTCTCACCAATAAACATTTCAAGTTACATTACACACAATTCATGGTTGCACAAAAAGAAATAATATTTAGAATTTTGTCCAGCAAATGAACAAAGAATTTGCAGTTGCCAAGTGGGAAGCTCACATTGCCTGACCTAGTTCAATAAACTTAAATAAATAAATGAATGAAAAAGGTACCTATAAAATGTCCCGAAAACGTTTCTGTCCTAGATCTGGGATATCCTGTTTCCATCCCAAAGCTGTCAAGCTGCTGCTTTTCACCCACGCATGTGCAAGCCATTAACTGTAAACCCGTGCATTACTGTTGCTCAAGCCAAATCAGGACCGCAAAGTGCAGTAACCATGCCTTACTGTAACTTTAATGCTTTGACTATTACCAGCATTGCTGTAAGTTGTAATTCTGCACTCGTATGTCCCAAATACAATATAGGATTTTTTATATAAATTGCTTTCATATGTAAAGGGTCCCAAAACCAAAATCTGCCATGTGACGCTGTGGCTTTACAACTTTTATTTTCATTACACTTCAACAAATAAAACTGATTAACCTAAAATTATATTTTTATAAATATTTATTCATTTATTCATCTTCTATGGAGCTTATTCCAGCGCACATAGGGCGAAAGTCAGGGGTACACCCTGGACAGGTCGCCAATCCATTGCAAGGCCACACACACACTCACAACTACACACTCACATTCACTCCTATGGGCAATTTAAAGTCACCAATCAACCTAATCTACATGTTTTTGGACTGTGGAAGGAAACCGGAATACCCGGAGGAAACCCACTCAAGCGTAGGGAGAACATTCAGACTCCACATAGACAGAACTCAAGGCCGGGACTCGAACCCAGGACCTTTTTAGTGTGAGTCGACCGTGCTAACCACTACACTGTGCCGCCCTTTATAATTATTAATTAATTAAATAATTTTTTGTAAAAATATACTTCATATATTTAATATATTTCATTTTATATTTAAATAAATTTCAAGTATTACCTTTTATTTTGTAAAATAAATAAACATTAACCATGATGCAATAACGTCCATACATAAACTGCTACATAAACTTTTTCAGAATGTAACAAAGGGTCATAATATATAAAAACTGTGTAAATTTAAAATATAACAATGCATTTTAGAAGTGTGTACACAACTGATGTCTACTAAAACTTCAGAAATATAAGTTTTACATTATACATTACATTATAACCTGAGCTGTGTATATACATCTTTACATTATGACCTGAGCTGTGTAACATAAAAATCTGTGTTCTGAAAACATCTCAGCATTTTATTATAATTAGAATATGTAGTATAGTATAGTATAGTATAGTATAGTATAGTATAGTATCACAAAAAAGTTGCCTATTCCAGAATTTGGGGTCACACGGGTCTGGACACCCTGGACAGGTTGCCAGTCCACTGCAGTGCCACAAATAGACAAACAACCACACAGACTCACATTCACTTCTATGGGCAATTTAGAATCACTCATTAACCTAATTTACATGTTTTACGGGTATTTCAAAGAAACCAGAGTACCTAGTGTAGACCTACACAAGCACAGTGAGAACATGCAAACTCCACATAGAAAGACCCTTGCCTGGGAATCGAACCCTGGATCTTCTTGCTGTGATGTGAACTGCTAACCACTAGCCATGACCAAAATAATCAAATTCAATTATGCATCTTCTTTGAATCCAGACTATTAGAACCTTTTTAGAAAGTGAAACTGATTTAGACATCGATCTATGTGCTAGTGGTATGGATCAATGCAAACACAATAATTAACAACATGAAAATCTGTACTTTACTGGGAATGTTTAAATCTTAAGCTTATTGTCTATATTCTGTAATGTCGGTCACAACAACAAAACCTATTTTACTATGCAAATTTTACTTACTAAAGAAAGCATTTATTAGACTTAGCAATCTGGGTGCAAGTGACTTTGAGTCTTCTAAGCCCTGTAAGACTTTTTGGATAATGTTGAAAGTCTGGTTCAGATTTTTTGGATAATAAAGATCTAATAGATATATAAAACAAAACATCAAAAGAATGCCTCAGCTAACCCGGAAATGTCCCTCAGATCAATGTCACCTTTCAACATGATAGCAATCCCAGCAGGATCAAAATAAAACGTGTAACTGGAGCCTCCATCTACCATGCAGTCAGGAGTGATGGCTGAAACTGTAATGTTTTACTCGTAAAAGAACATCATGAAAATAAGAAATAAATGTATACTAAAATTCGAATTATATGTAATCAACTTATATTCCACGTCTAAAACATCTAAGTAATTTTCACAGAAATATACATGGCTTGTTCAGCTATAAGTCTGTTGTCCTCCCACAGTCCAAAAACAGTACAAAAGGTTGATTGTATAATAATGCAGTAAAAGTCATTGCACATACATGAGTTATTAGTGCTCTTTCTCTAATACTAAGGCATTCATTAAACATTGCTCTTTTAGTATGCTGTAAGTGAAAACTAATGACTGGTATTCAGCCGTTAGGAGAAAATGGTTTTAAAATGGTTAAGACATCCAAATTAACAGTATATTGTATGTAAAATGTGCGTATACAGAACCCATGAGCAGTTGAGGAAGGTGGTTGAGTTATTTTCAGAGCATTTCTGCTTATGAATAAAGCAGTAACACATAACATACACCTACAAACAGATATCATCACACAACATTCCACATTACTTATTAGATCTGTCAGTTTCATTGTCTGTAAAAAAAATAAGATGGCTTTTAAATGTGTTGTTGAGTGTATGTGCTTGGCTCCGCGCCATGCACTGCTTTTTAATGGGTCCTATATAGTGCATACATAAAAATGGGAGCCTGGGGTAGCCTGGGGCAAGGCTGGTCTGGTAAACACTAATGAATTTTTCCAGGTGTGGGTCATACATATTTAGAGGAATTGAGATTCATTTTATTTTTATTAAGCTTAACCTTTTATAAGTAGGGTGCCTCACACAATTAATTATGCTCCATATTACATGTTACATATAAATGGTTCTAAAAACTGGGGGACGTGACCCTTGACCCTTGAGTTACAGTAATGGAGTACAGTATTTGTCATCCAGTGTTCAGCGCAGAAGTTTCGCTATCTCTCTAGCCATTGTAATGGTCCCTCATTATTCTGCTCTTTAAATATGTTCCATCTAGTTACTTATAGTTCATACAAATGCATGGCCCATGTTCTTTACATCAGAGAAGCAAAATCTGTTAAAAAAATGCAACAACAGGAATTTTCTAGTATTTTTTTGTCCTGTTTGCAATAGCTATGTTAAAAAATATGTTGAAAACAATTAATCTAATACTATGTAGAAGCTGCAAGCTTTAATTTTAACACTTTTGCTTTACAAGTTAGGTTACCTTTTTCAGCATTTTGTCAAAAACTGAAATTGTGCTATTTACCATAAATTAATATGTACATTAGGTTGATTGGTGATTCTAAATTGCTTATAGGAGTGAGTGTGTGTTGTTGTTCGCCTATGTGTGGCTCTGCAATGGACTGGTGGCCTGTGCTGGGTGTACCCTGCCTTTCGCCCTATGTATGCTAGGATAGCCTCCAGTGGCATGGTGGCATAGCAGGTACTCC
Organism: Sisor rabdophorus; assembly: GCA_026260075.1. Lineage (NCBI taxonomy): Eukaryota > Metazoa > Chordata > Actinopteri > Siluriformes > Sisoridae > Sisor > Sisor rabdophorus. The sequence continues at coordinate 4,536,330 of JAOTQW010000008.1, forward strand.
AGTTTCATTCACAGTAGATCCCCGAGTTATGTAAAAAGCAGGTATAAAGGATGAACGAAAGAAATTTAGGTATGTCGGTAAAGTGTCCATCCTCCTGAAAGTGTTTTAATTTTATTTTATAAACACCTTTTTATTTTCATTTCATCTTCTTTACCCGCTTATTCCTGAATACGGGGTCACGGGGGTCTGCTGGAGCCTATCCCAGCGCACATAGGGCGGAA
>JAOTQW010000008.1:4612901-4623250 GCA_026260075.1 Sisor rabdophorus
AGATAGATAGATAGATAGATAGATAGATAGATAGATAGATAGATAGATAGAAATATTGCATCTAAAATATTGTTGATATAAATAGTGCACTGGAAGCAGTTAAGGATTCAATTTAGATCCCATCTTAGATTTCACACTTGGACAGTTGGCGTAAGAAAGACATAATTTAAATTTCAGCTTTTGTAGGTCTTTTATTACCTTTTTACAATCATTTTAACCTGCCAAAATAAAGTGCTTTACAGTTTTATACAAACCATGCGAGACTCCTCTGATGCAGAACGGCATAAGTAAAGGACTCAGGATGTTTGGGAGCGTTTACCTTCAGGATGTTTGCGAGCGTTTACCTCTGTCATTTATTGCTGGCAAGGAACAAGTCATTTTTGGCTGTAAAGCAGTCTGAAGTCTTTATGTACCTTAATCAGACACACAATGCTAGAGAAACATAAGAGCATAATTTTGTATAGTGTGTATAGTTGTCAAGCATGTTTGTCTAAGTGTTATACTGATTGGAGCATGGTAAGATAATCAAAGATTGAGTCAGTTGGATTCTGTATGAATTATTCCAAGTTGGATGATTTCTACTAGGCTATTACATGTTTTAGCAGCAGTACAAAGGCAGTCTTGCAAGTGTATGTTAACACTTCAATTGGTATGTGTTGAAAACAGAAACTGAAGGAATGTTGATTCTGGAATATCTGATTCTGCATCTTGAGAAAATATGTGATGCGATTTTTAAAAAATCCTGTTGAATGTCACACTGGGACGTTTTTAATAATATAGAAAATTGTCAAATTATTTATTACATTACCATTATCTATATCCAAAAATCTTGGTAAAATAAAGTTGTTTAGTGCAGAAAGATCTGTTTACTGTGGCAAGCTTACTGTGGCAAGCAGGTCTAAGAACACAACCGGCATAGATTTACCCATCACTTTCCCTCACCTAACACTAATACAAATACAACTGACACTCTTTTACAATGAAAGTTATGAAAGTAGATAAAAGTATAAGCTTTTGTGCTATTCTAAATATAAGCTACAAGCTAAAATATGTGTTATCTAAACATACAAGGAGTGATCTTAAATGAAAGAAAATTTACAATTTATTAAGTTGCTTTACATGTCAGTGTCTATCCATGTCTTGTGTAGTGATGCAATGCTGTAAGTGCTCTTATTCTCTAAAATCTTTTATAATAATTATATGTAATACTTTTATTTTATTCAAACCTTGAAAGTTACAAAAAAGTTACAGCTGCAAAATACATCTGATAAGATGCGTGTAATTAAGAGTAATAAAGGAAGAGAAACTGAGATATTCTACATGCTATAAAATACTCAGTGATGTTTATGTCCCTGATTAAAAACATCCTGTTACTGAAAATATAATACAGTACAAGTGTATTGTGTCCCTTTTGGGTTTCTCTTTAAAACCCCTTTTCTTAAATTTCTTAATTTCCAAATTTCCACATTTCGATCAGTTTAAATTAAAATAGCTATAACCTTTGTTACAGACAAGCTATAAAAAATGTTTAAAAATAAAAACAGAATTAAACATATTATTTAGCCGCATTGGCGGCGCGGTGGCGTAGTGGTTAGAACAGTCGCCTCACAACAAGGTCCTGTGTTCAAATCCCAGGCACAGGGTCTATCCGTGCTTGCGTAAGTTTCCTCCAGTATTCCAGTTCCTTACACAGTCCAAAAACATGTGCATTAGGTTGATTGGTAACTCTAAATTGCCCATGGGAGTAAGTGTGAGTGTATGTGTGTGGACCTGCGATGGACTGGCGACCTGTCCCCTGCCTTTTGCCCCATGTGCTCTGGGATAGGCTACAGCAGACCCCCGTGACCCAGAGTGCGGGAGTAAGCGGGTATAGAAGATATCAGAAATATTACATCAATCTCCAGTGCCTACTACAGAACTAAATTATTAAGGATAAAACAACTAAAGAGTAGTTTATTAAACCCAGTAAAAAAGTCACTACTTCTTATAAAACTTTAAGTAAAAATTGATCAAAGGCTGTGTTTCTAATAATAATAACAGCTCCAGACCTACTACAGAAATGACTTAGCATCAGAAAAAAGAAGGAAAGCCAACCATGAAAAACCTATTTAAAAGATCAGTCCCTGGCCAAGTATCGCCTTTTTATTCAATCATGCCTTGTTTTTTTAAAACATCTGGAAAATAAGTGAGATTTTTTTCTGCTTTTTCCTTATATGTATAAATATTTGTTTTGACATTCTGTGTACTTTGTGTTTAATAGTTAACTACACAGCTTACCAATCACACTGTCCCAACATGCGTCACTCTTGTATTGTGACACATGTATCTCACTAAGAGTTTTGATGACAGATTAAACGCCTTTACTCTTGACACAAAGGGGCTGAGGAGCAGAATTGCTTGTCTCAGGTTTCCCCTGCAGTATGTGCTGGGAGCTGAGCCAGCTCCATTATATCATCCTCTCTGTTTCCAGTGGGTTTTATTCCCCCTCTCATTCCACCACCCTGATTATTAAATAACATGGTTTCCTCTCTGCTACTGTGTCTCACTCCCATCATTGTGGCTGATATTTACTGGTACAGCTGAGGTGCTGTTTTCCATTCTCTCCCACAGAGAGTTATGGAAGACTTGTGCTTTCAGTTTGTACTATGCCAATTATCTAATGATTGCCTTGAAGAAAAAAGAGTGAAATATTTTAAATATAATCATTCTTAATGAGTCTAGACATAAAATCATATTTGAAGCAGCTATAGACTGTGTGAACACTAGCCCAGGTCAGGTGCAGGAGAAGCCAGTGGCAGCCTCCTAATTCTTGTTTCACCATCAACAAAAATCATGTGATTTACTTTAAAATGATGGTATAATTTGTCTTTTTGGATTTGTCTGATCTGGGGGGAAAACGTTCCTACGGTTCTTTCCAGTTTAACTATTTGCACGCACACGCGCCCACACACACACACACACACACAAACACACACATGCCTACATACCCATTTAGTTATTAAATATTTATTTTAGGCAGATGTATAATGTGAACTTGGTCTGTCACACCAAGGTCACCTGAGGTAAATGGTGGGAAAGTGTCATTTCGTATTAATTTTGTTTTCATGTTACATTGTGACAACTTTATTTGGCACTGGCATTTATAGTGTCTGTGTGACACGACTTTTTATAGTGTCTGTGTGACAGCACCTCCAAAGACCTTCAATCAGCTTGAATTCAATTTTAATTTCATGGTGGGGAAAAAGCAAGAAACGAACATGAGAAACTCTCCACCAGAAAGACTGATGTAAATGACAGAGAGAAGAAGTCTCGCTTTTTATAGGGATGAGGAAATAAGTTCCACTTTTAATCCATATGCAGGCTAAAAATATCCCGCTTTTCTCTTTCGGCTGCCCACTGGGTCATTTAAGTTAAACGAGTCTGGTCTTCTCTAAATGGGAGAGACTAGGATGGTTTGTTTACTTACTCTAAGAAAAAGGGTGTATTAAAAAGCTAGAAAGAAACTCAGTGACAGAAAGTGTGACATTTAGTAAGTAGTGAATAAAATGAAAGCATTTACACAGCACAAAAATCTATGTTTATTTTGAACTATGAAAGAGGAAAATAAAGGAGAAGAAGATGCTCCAGAGCTCAATAGCTAGATAAAACATATTTTACCCTTGAACCTTGAAGACTTAGTGGGCCTACACGTAGGTGTAATGGGCCTACAATAGCTATTGCCACTTAGTGGGTGTAGTGTGCCTACAATAGCCATTAAAGCAACTAGTGCTTAGAAACATGCAATAACACACACTAGTTTACTGGAGCAGTGCAGTGACAGAGTGCTTTCCTTCACCTTTCTCTTTTACACATACACAAACAAATTTACACACAGTCTTTTTATGCTATGTCTGTTACTGTCTGATTTTTTCTCCAAAAGCTTTCTCTGTTCTTTGTTGTGTCCTTTTTTATTCAGGGTCTGAATGGAATAGACAGAAAGACTATTGTTTATTTTCAGAATAGGTGGAGCAGCCATATGCCACAGGATTTCACATTGCATTAATGGAAAAGAGTTCTAGACACACTTCGACCCTTATTAATCCTCCCCCTAAAAGTTAGGAAACATAACTTTGGAAGGATGTTTAACAAGGCTTTTTAGCCCTTGGCTACTGTACCTCAGAAGGTTTAGAGACCCTGATGACCCCAGAGCTCAGTTGCTATGTACAGACATGAGCAGCACTGAGAGGATAATGGCATTTAATAGGCTTCCTCATTCCTATTCTTTCCACTTAACTGCACGGTAGCAATGCTAACCACTTTTCCTCTGAGTCCTGAAATTCCATCATCAGCAGGAGTTGCTGAAGACACCGCAACACCTCCCTACTTCTTCTTTTTATTTCATCCTTCCTGTAGTTCTAGCATTTAAATTCCACATAAGACATTTTGGTTCAGACAGATTAAAAGCCAGAGATACCTGCCAATGACACAATAACACAGCACACTTTAACTGTGCATAGAATCAGACAAGAGCGATAATCAGTTGTAGTATAGAATTCCAGAGAAACCCCCCCACACACACACACACACCTATATTTTTTCCAAAAGGTCAGTAGTGCCTTTTAAATTTTAGTATGACATCACTTTTCCCATTCCGACCAGAGGCTGTGTTCTTTTACAAGGAAAGATCAGCTGGAGTGGCTGGATAAAGAGATTGCATCATCAATTGGCACCGATCAGGCATCTTCATGAGCTGGCAGCAAACAAGTCATACATTTGTCAACGCAGTTGTAGACAATGAAAAAGTTCTTTTCTGGAAAAAACACACACTTTCAACGCTTCAGCAAACCCATCATCTAAATTTAAAAAAAAAGATTTTCCAGATATTGATAAGATATCTTTTCATCCTGCACAATTTGTCCTGAGCTATGTATGGTACACAGAGGAGATGTCATTTTTATATCTTCATGAGTGCTTCTGCTTTTTAAATATTTTAAAAAGCTTTTAAAGACTTATATATACTTTCCACCACAATCTTTTTTCACTATTAAAAGAAAATCCTTTCTTAAATGGAATTTTAAAAAGGCAGGCTTTAAATTGAACAACAAAAGCAGCCAACCTTAAAGTGTACCATTAGATGTAAAATGCTGTACTTAATATCCATTTTTAATGATAAAAAATAAAGTTACCAGCTGGTCAAGCAACTGGGGAGAAGAAAAAATCAAAGACTTCAAAGTTTGTCAAGCCGAAAGTATTTGTTCTGCATGTTTGTGTTTATGAGCTTGTGTCGTCTAGTTTATTTCTGAGTGTGTGCCTGTGAGAAACCAGCTCATTCAGCGTGCGTGCCCAACCGTTATGCAAACCCAGGCTTCGCCCTTGTACAGTAAACAGTAGCCTTCCTCAGTGTTTTATGGGTATGGGATTTAAACTCCGCCAACCTAAATGGAATGCATGCAAGAAACCATGGGTGAGGCTATACTGTACCCACTAGCAGGGACAAAAATGTTTTTTCACCAAAGAGAGCGGTGGCAGAAAAAGAAAAAGAGATGGAAGGAGCACAGACCCTGGCTTTTTACTTCAGCCAGTCCCTCTAATGGCCTATGACAGCGTTTCCGATCTCAGGAGGCCCACAGCCAAATGGTTTATTCATCAGACGCTCTCCTGGGTGCTACAGTGGTATGGTCGATTCACATATGTGAAGGAGAGGTGTAAATTACACTTTATATTCCCCATGTCTTGCCTTAATTCCTATCTTTGTTTTCATTAATAAGTGGCTTCTGCACGAATTTAATGAGGTAGAACTGTTAAAAAAATTGGTCCCTTAAGAAGGTTTAGATTAGGCTAGGTCAAATTCAGATCTAGGGTTTTATTAACACTAGTAATGAAAGATAAAATAGTCATATGGAATGTTCTTTTTATCCGTGTTTGTGATAGTCATGACATTCCTTTAACCCTTACTCGCACCCTTTAACAAATTATTGCATTTATAAGATTTTTCCTAATTTTTTCATTTCTTTTTCTTTGAGTAAGAAATTAAATATTAAGATGGTATGAACTTCTAAGCATGAAGCATGAGGTTCTCTCTCTGTGGCATGCATCTGAGGGCAACAGTTTGAATACAGTATGTTCTATAGAAACTATATGTGTGTTTAAATGTTCTAAAAACTATTTGCAAGCTTTTGTTTTTGCACACTTTTATTATTTATCTTTTTGTGATATGCTACGATTTGCACTTTTTATGAACAGAAAACAGATGGTCTGATTCTGTCAAAAGAGTTCTGTGCCATTTTCCAACTGTCTTCTGGAGACAAGCGCTTGAGCAGATCTGCTTGTGTCCAGCTGTAAAAATAGGAATGGAAAAAAGGGAAAGTATGATTCATGAGCAAAGGGATAGAGTAAAGGCATGCATTGCAAATCTTTTTGTTGTAGAAGTAATCAGACTTGTTCTTTGAAGCCTCTCTTCATCATTAAATCATACCTGGGAAAAGACTTCCTGGTGCTGCCCTATGAACTAGAGTATCGGGAAAGGGGTAGCACAAAGGATTGGGTGTTGAGTTGGAAGATCAAGTTCGATTCCCAGCACTACCAAGCTGCCACTTCCAGGTCTCTGAGCAAAGCCCTATAAATACTGTAAAATACTGTAAATATATCAAAAAAGTATCCATTTTACAGGCTGAATGCAGAAAGGTGTTGTCTGTTATTTACTGATTTTGATTAAATAAAAAGTTAAATAATTGAATTACTAGCTAAGCCAGTTAAGAATCAGCTTTACAGCTTTTGATGTGGTTATTTTGCTTTCCACATGTAAGAAACTGTCACTCAGGCTTGATCTCTGCTCTGTCTTAGAAAGGCACAGTATTTTGTGGGCAGTAGTTTGTTTTCTCTGTCAGTTCTATATAAACCTTCTATTAAGTACTTTTGAAAGGCGACATTTTCTTTGAGATCCAGATTAGTAGAGAAGCAGAGCTTCCAAAATACACAGTGCTGTGTGCCATGCTTTGGCTTGGCTGAGCATTTTACCCAACACACGGGCCACAGAGGCCAGCCGGACAGAGGATACTTTCTCCAGCCGGTCATCAGGTCCATGCTCACTGTTCCCAAACAGGGATGCATCCACAGGGGGCAGAGACCACGTCTCGCCCCTGGGCACCTAGACACACATTCAATACAGGCCCCTGTTTGTCATCAACCAAATGGTCCTAAAGGAATGCTGAAAGATGTCCAAGAGGGTTAACAGTGGAATATGTAAGGAGTGAACAAAGAGATGTGCTGGATTAATATATTCTTGATTTTGTGTCTCTATTTGTATGACAGTGACCCCAATAAAATTGGGTTCAAGGTTGATTGATTTTGTAAATATACTCGAAAAACCACAGTGAATTCAAATTGAAAAAGCCTCTTGTAAAATTTGGCTAATTAGGATTTGGAAGTAATAGGAGTCATAACTTTAAGAGGCATGAGTAATGGAAGGACAATTTTAAGGAAGACCTTACATGAGCTTGGATTTACTTGCACATTTGCACCAGTCCTTTCTGAATAGTTCTGAATGTAAAGGATGTGTAATCAATAAAGTGGATTAGTACCAGTTTTTTTGTCAAACACTCACAGTTGGTCATGTAGGTTATCCTTAGCAGGACTGGAAGCTATGAATAGCCCTTGCAATGGCCAGTACAGAGTGTCATTCTTCTAACGCTGATGCAGGGCTGACATTGGAGGAATGTCAGCGGTAAAGTCTGGATGTTTTTCTATTCCCTAAGGAAGCAGAATCATATCAGGTGCTATTTTAATGAGTTTAAAGCTGAAAAGGGAGGGTGTGTCCAGTGATTATTGAATGTGTTTTCGGATAGTAGTTTAAGCAGATGGACAGGTAGAGGTTTTACACTAAAAAGTTATTTTCCGTCATTATTGTCATTTTGTTTGTCTTTGAAGTTGTTCCCCTTTTCAAAATTTGCCCAGGATTCCTAAATATTCTTGGCTTTTTGTTCCACGTTGAAAGGGGCCTCTGCATGAATCCTAATGGTACCCAATCTCATATGCCTTTTCTCGTGCAATGTGGTTAGCGCCATGTGCAGCTCCTGGATTCCTGGAATAGTACCTTAATACCTTCATCCTCCCCATACCTAGATTTTACTTCTCTTTTTATGTCTCTTTTTCCAGATATCCCATTTTTACTGTTACTCAGCTGCAGTTCCCCACATCAGTTAACTTTAGTAACCCAGTGAATTTATCCTAATCTTCCATTTTTCCAAGATCTGGCACTTCACAGCCTTCTGCTGGTAAATGTAGGCATCCAATAAGCCTCGTAATACAGCTCATTAACCCTGTAGGATCTTTTAAAAACTCACACTCTCACATCTACAGAAGACAGTGTGAATAGGAGGCCTTAGATGTTGAGCAGGATAGAGAAAAGCAAGCATTAGCTCTTTCATTGATCTTAGTCATTTCACAGGGGAATATTTGTGAATTTGAAAAATAAATTCATCCTGAAGCAGCAGAGGAAGATGAATAGGGTTCTGTGCTGGGCTTCTGGGTGGACTGAACCCCTCTGTTTTGGGTTGTTTTTCCCCTCCATTAGAGCGGGTATACTAAGCTGCCTGTGCAGAGAGGGGGGCGGAAGCAGGACATGGATGTGTAAAGTGATCTGTAGACCCGCACAGAGCCTCTTTTCAGAGCCGGCTGTTCAACACGCTGCTGCGACACATCAGGCAGTCCTTCGTCCACATAAACAGCAGCTCACATCAGGGACATCCCAGCATGCACCAGCACCCTGCAGCTAACCTCAAAGCCTGACCATGGGAGTAAAAGCTAATTTTTTGAGGGACGGACAAACCCACTTACCAAACTTCAGACCCCTGAAATACTGTAATTCAGTGTAAAAACAACCCTCCGGCATTTTCCAAATGCTGCAATAATTAAATTAATTATACTGATTGGTTCTATTTATCATTTATTAGGTGCAAGAGTAAGTTTTACGTTGTTATTCATTTAAATCTTTATTTTCTCCAAAAGTGGCTCTTATGATTTACACTCTTGTGTTACTGTAGTTCCTATGATTTATTCTTATAAGCACTCTAAGTGTCAAGTCATTAAATTTCAGCCTAAGGGGACTTTTTAAACACAAGAGATAGTTATTAACTGAGGTTGTTAAAAATGAGTGCAGCCCAGTGGCGTATGGTTGGCATAGTTGCCTCAAAGAAATAGGTTCTAGGTTCGTGTCCCCAGCAGGGATATTTCAGTGTGGAGTTTGCATGTTCTCCCCATGCTTGTTTGGGTTTACTCTGGGTACTTTAGTTCCCTTCCACAATCCAAAAACATGTATTTTATGTTGATTAGTAATTCTAAATTTTCCATAGGCATGAGTTGCCTTGCATTGTACTGGTGACCTGTCCAGGGTGTACCCCTACCTTTTATTAAATGACAGCTGGGATAGATTCCAGCAGACCCCCCATCACCCTGATTAGAAAGAAACAAAAATAGACAACGTACAGATCTTTATGTGGCCTCTATTTTGATGTGGTCATGGGTTGGGTAATTAAGCCATGGTACAGTCGAATCTAGAGCAATATGACCATCACTTTTCCTTATTTTTATTTAAATGCTTTCAATATTTCCAAACCATTGCCATAAAGTGGTTTAAACAGGATGCATACCACTTTGGCTCCCACAGCAGAAAATAAACAATCACAAAAGAAGGATATAGTTAGAATCAGAAGGCAGTGAGCGCAGAAAAGGCACTGGCTTGATGCTGAATGTGTGAGCCCTTTGTATAAAGAGTCTACTCTTTTTGGTTTCCACTGATGACTGTAGGTTCTTGTCTGAGATGTCTTTATAGCTGCTGCGTCTGTGTGAAAAAATGCGAGCGTGTGTCAAACGCATGCATTTGTGAAAATCTGTGGTTTAGATTTCTTGTTAAAGAACCTTAAAGTTTAGGACAGTTAAATGTTTTTAAATAGTATTTAGAGCTCCATTTAATAATCTTTTTATCAGACAAACAATATTTACATATTTTTGAGCCAGTAAAAACTAGTCTATTATAAACACTTTCAAGAGACACTTGTACACTTTTTTTACTGCCTAACTGAAATATAGTGTTAGGTTCTGACACATTTAAAAAGACTAAAATGTAATTGAGTCATTTGGACATTTCCTTAGACTATTTAAAGTTACTTTGCTTTCGGAAAATGCTAGTACAGTGTGACTCACACACTGCCTGGATTTCCCTTTTGCTTTTTCTGGCCCTGCAGGGGAAACATTAATAGAATGAGCATAATAAATTTAATATTGATGTAATTGTAGTAAAACACATATACTAATGACCAAAGGTTGTTTAAAAAACAAAAAAGGACATTTATACCACTTTATATATATACATA
>JAOTQW010000008.1:4630421-4646433 GCA_026260075.1 Sisor rabdophorus
CCCCGGATTTGGGAATAAGCAGGTACAGAAGATGAAGATGGGTTTAGCGCTTAGCAGTTTCTGTTTTTTTAAAACTGATATAATACTGCCCTCTTATGGTGATATATGGTAATATGATTTTGGTTCTGGTCAGTTACGTTTTAGCTTTGTAGCTCTGAGGTTATAGTAAACAGCACACATGGCACAGTAAGATTTTCTAGTCAAATATTAATTTAAAGCAGCTATAATTTAATTTCATGTTATCTTAATTGTAAAACTGCAAGGGAATAAAAAATATTTATGTTCTATTTCTTTATTTTTTTCTACTTATTTTCTAGGTCTTCAAGATGATGACGGAATATCAATTCTACATTGTTAAAATGAGGAGATAAGAAAGACAATCTTATAATCTTGTTCTTTCTGCTCATGCCACTGGAGACTGTTCCAGACAACAGCAAAATGTCAGTGAGTCAAAGACTCCATACATAAGGAGCAGCCTGCTGAATCAGCCACATCAGCATCATGGCAGGAGAGGCTAAACGAACATTTGCCACCAAAGAGCTAGATGCTGAGAACAACCAGGAGGAAAAAAAAATTGCAAATGAGCAGTTCGATGAAAAAGTGTTGAATGGATCCCCTGAGCACTTTCAGAACGCATGTGTGGAGACACAGACTGTTAATAAAAATACTACTTTTGTAGAAAAGGAGAAAGACAACACCCAACAACGTGAAGCTGTTATAAGGCCACAACAGGCAGGAAAAATAGATTTCAAGTCATTGCAGAACCGTTCAAACTTTTCAAGTGAAAGAACATGGACTAATGGCAAGGTTAGTCCTCAGTCTCCCAGTGGGAAAAGTCGTATTCGGGATAAAGGAAAAAAGTCAGGAAAAACAGAGCGCGCTAACCCGCAACAGCTGTGCAGACTAAGTACTAACAACTCACGTTCCAATCCCACAATAGGAATAGCCTATCCACAGCAGAAGCTTTCACCTCCCAAGAAGCTGGAGGCCAGCCGTGGCCCTGTCTCAGGCAGCTACAGGTTTCATGTACCAAATATTCCAGAGCGAGAAGCAGAACTGCAGCAGGATGAGGAATTCAACCTCAACCGTTGTTTCCAGGAGGGCTCTAACCTCATTTCTCCAAGCTATACCTCACAGCCAGTGTGCTCTGCAGCAGGAAGCTCTACTCACCAGCACACATCAACATCCACTGCACCTCAGCACCAACCTGGTGCATTGGAGAGCAACACCCAAACTGTCAACCAATTGCTTTTCCCTGACTTTCAGCTGACTGGAGCTGACACATGGCAGGCTCCTGACAGGACTTTCAGCAATGGTAGTTTTGTGGTTTCATCACAAAAGTCTAACAGTGTTGGGGAAGTTAACAAACCTAATGGCTGTGTCCCAATACCTTTTCAGTATGGTTATTCATTGCTTGATAATGCAAATTCATTTTCCTGTGATCAAAACCCACAGCCACAAGAATTAATAGAAACATCTTTGGCTCATAACCAAATAACCCAAAACCCATTTTCTTTTCAGTCCTCTGGTGAGGAGCATGAGATTGTGCAAAGCAATACAAAACTGAGTTATGAACCATCAGATGACAGGCAATATTCATTACACTCGAATCCTTCCCCATATGTGCAAACTCCCCATGCTATACCATCATCTGTGCATTGCACAAGAAACACAAGTGATGGTGTTAGCAATATGGATAGCAAAGAGTCAAACAGTCAACCACCAGACCAGAAAAATTGTAGTTTATCTGACAAGGCAGATAATTTTTCACAAGTAGATGCCAGGGACACAAGGGGCCAGAGAGTTTGCCATTTAAAATCTAGTACTTCCAGTCAAAGAATTCTTCTTCAAGGCAGTGCACATCACATCAGAAACATTGCACAGAGTCACAGTCCCCAAATACACTTTTCAAAAAAGAGTTACAACAATTCCCCAACAAATATCATCCATGTGGGCTCAGCTACTATTGAGAAAAACAGAGTTGTCCAACCATGGGAAGGGACCAACAAAGCCTTCCTATTACCTCTAGATCAGAATTCCGCCCCATACCCATTTCAGTGCCAAGCTGCCCCTGAGCAAAGACAAAATTCAGGAGTTAACAGCCGTATGCCCTGGCAACATATCCGTCTTGCAGCCATGCCAAGCCAAAACGGAAATGACCTTTCCAGGCAGCTCAGTAATCAACAAATGTCCTTTTTGATAACTTCATCTGACTGGAAAGAGGATACTACATCTCAGAAAAGTAACATACAGAAAAACTTAAATGACTTTCCCAACAATAGAACCAGCGATGCTTATTTAAAACTAAGGCAAGACGGCATCATGCAGGGTTGTAGTACAATATCACAGAGTCAGTTCGCAAATAAGGCAGAATCAAGCCAAAATCAAGTCGGCGATGCCAAAAACAAGCCATTATACTATGCTGTAAATCATGCAGTACATGTTTCCACACAAAGGACCCCTGGTTACCCTCCATTACATGTTCCATCTTTAGAACTAATGATGGTGTCCCCATATGATTCTCCCAAGCACTCACCGATACAAAATCAAATGACTAGCAGCACATGTTCCTCTCTCTCCCCAAACTCTACTAGTCCTTCCAGCATTAGCTCTGATGACAGCCAAAAGGCATCTCCATCACAGATTTACAATCAGCTACAAAATAAAGCTTCATTAGAAAACCCGATTTCTACTCAGCATCACTACAGTTCAGAAGTTTCAAGTAGTCTGCAGTACAACCAAGAAAAATGTAAGGAGAATATTGTGAGTTTTTCATCACATATAAGGCAAAAATCTCACATGGAAAATGAGAAAGGTTGTATAAACAGAATTGGAATGGATCAGCGTCCACCACCACCCTATTCAGCTCACCAGCTATTAGCTAGCTCTTTAGCCACTGCAAACCTTGACCAACTGGATGTACTTCTCACATGCAAACAGTGTGATCAAAATTTTAACAACCTGGCTTCCTTTCTTGATCATAAGCAGTACTGTGGACAGCATACATTTGCACAAAGCGAATTCAAAGATATTCAGAAAGTGGAAGATTCAAGAAAATTTCATGCAGATAACACAAAGGCTATTTCATCTGGTACTAATTTTGCCATGTCACGGAATTCATCGGATTTGCATGTTTCTCTGCTAGGGCTTAATAAGAATGGGGAGATAATGCCTGAAAGTGTGGCCAAAGTTGACGCAAAAGATGATCCAATGAAACTCATGCTGCCATCTGCCCCACTCCCTGACCTAGAAATGGAAGATGCTAAGTTAGATAGCCTCATTACAGAGACTTTAAATGGGCTTGGTTATCAGTCAGACAATGCTGAAATTGACAGTAGCTTTATTGATGCGTTTGCAGATGATGAGCTCACAACTACAAAATGCTCAACTAGCAGACAAAATCTTAAAAGCAAAGATTCTGCAATATTTGAGAATCGGAGTAAGCATGAATTCACAGCCAGTGAGAAATCATCAATGCAGCAAAAGTATACCTTTGATGCTGACTTTGACTGCCTTACTGCAGACAGCAAAAATGCTGATGTTCCCTTCAAAGAAAATAACTGGGATTCAGAGACACATAAAGAAGGTACCAAAATGGTGACCTCTGTTGTAAAGAGAAAATCCACTTTGGATGAATCTAACAAACATAAAGAGTGGGAGACACAAAAGTCATACGAGCCCACAGACGAAAGTGAGCTTGGTCACAGGTTTCCTTTGTCCAAAGTGTTTTCAGAAAAAGATGGACTCAAACATTTGCATAGCAGCCCCCCCTTAGTTCAAGCACAAATTGCACAATCGCCATCTGCCGCTAGAAGTCACACGCCTCAGAGGTCAATTGTGAAGGAGCGAAAGAAAAAAAGAATTAGTGGAGGAAGTTGGAGTAAAGAACTTATTCACAAAATAGTTCAGCAGAAAAATAAGCTTCACAAGCTCCATGTAAAAGGCACTAAAAACATGCAGTTCTCACTAGTAATGGAGAGGGTGACACCCACTGTACAAAATCCTACTTTCAGAGAGTATGATTACATATCAGATTCAGATGAGGACTGTGAGCCTGTGAAGATTGCCAGCCAGGGACGTCTCAGTCAAAGCATCCGTTGCAAGTACACATATACAAAAGAATGTAAAGAACGAATAAAAGCAGATAAAAACAGGGAAAGTCCTTGGAAGAAAGAAAAGATAGAAAGCTTTGAATCAAAGAAAGCTGGAACTGTCTCTCCAACTTCAATGAAAGAAATCTCTGGCCATCAGAGGGTACGCAGGCGAAGCAGCAGATCCTCAACCAGCAGTGAACTCAGCACTTCTGTAAGTGTCTCTAGCGAAAGTCTCAGTAGCCCTAAAAGCAATGATTGCACATATTCAGACTGTGAAAAACAAGTGGAAATAAGGAAAAAAGACCAGGATTCCTTTGGTCAAGATGGATCTCCACAAAGAATACTGAAAGAGTCAAGTACATCATTAGCTCTGACCTTCACCAAAAACACAAAACATTATAGCACTGATAAGATTTTACTTTCAGAGCTTAAAGACAGTTATACGTCAAAGTGTTCAAATGTCATAAGTACAACAGAAGAGACTGCTTCAGAGCATACCATGACTAAAAGTACAGTCAGCCTTGCCAGATACAAAACCACCCGCGTAGAAGTAGGGGAAAAAATGGACCACTACACCTCTGAAATAGGAATTTCTGCAAACACAGATGATGCCACACCACTCATTAAAGACTACAAAGATTACAAACAGGCTATGCATCTCAGGAGGACTGGCATAACAATAAATTCAGTAAAGACCATAAATAATAAAGAAATCCAAAAAGATCATGCTGCCTTAAAGGAAAAAACATTAAATAAAAATAAAGGTTCACACCATGATTTACAGTCCTCACCAGCTTCATTTGAAAACTTTAATAATGATATTTCTGGAGTCAAAAAAACAAAGACTGATCAGAGTGACTTATTTTCTGAGCCACCATCACTTTGCAGTTCACTTATGGATGAAGTGTGTTTGACTTCTGCAAAAATTAATGAAGCACTTCCACAGAAAGACAGAGTATGTCTTATGCCTTATACCCTAGAACATGAACAGAGTCTTATAAAATCACCCCTTTCATTTGATACAACAACAATGTTTGGTGACCTGACAGTTGGTGGTTATGACAACAACCTGTATCCAGATATTCAACTAACCAAGGAAGGCTTTGGACCAATAGAGACTGCATCTGACAAAAAAGAGCTGTTCGAGTCATCCTTTTCACCATTATTAGAGCAAAGAGATTGGAGCTTAATGGTTGACGTAACTTCTGAACTACCAGATGAAATTTCTCAGTACAAAGAGGATTCAGACATATCAAATGAGAAAAAGAACAGTTTTAATCAAGTCCCTTTCACACTGACAGAGAAAATGATGGACTACCATCCAAATCTCAGTGGTTGCGTAACTGACGATGAGCTTGAAATAAAGAGAATTGTTACAGAGCTTGAGAGTCAGCTTCAGTCAGCTAAGCTAAGCAGTCCTTCTCCACTTGACAATAATCCACAGAAACACTTGACTATGAGTAAGTTTTCACCATTAAGACTCAATGGAACTGGGACTCAACAGAGTAGTATGGAGGCAGTTTGCTCTTCAGAAAGCTTAGGTATTGTCACACCAACAGACACCCACTCAGAACCTTTCGTTGAACCTGACCTGCCATGGTCCAGTCCTGTTCAGTTTGGGTTGATGGGTGGACAACAGTGTCTTCACACACCAACACACTCTACTGCAACAGACACCCCTCTTCATTTAGGTCCAGAAACCTTACATGTAAGAGGTGATGTGGAATTGCCTATTTTGTCAGCAGAGAAACAAGCAGAACTCAGCATTGAGGAACAAACTGAGAGCAGTGATACAGCTACAAGTAAATCAGAAGAGATGATTGAACATGCAATATACACAGAAAACCTTATGAAAAGCCTAGAAGTGATCTCAGATTCTCTGTCATCAGGGCTGGAATCAGCTCAGCTTTCTGTTCAGCAGAACAAAGAGCATGAAAAACAGGATGAAGAAAAGTCAATAAAGACTGGTTTCACAACATTGTCCAAAGAACTGGACTCCGCATATTCTGTGGCAGAACATATTATGTGCTCTTCAGATTTGAGTAAAGCATTATTAGAAGAGCCAACCAAGCTTATAACAGGAGGCGTGTGTAATCCAATTGTAGATAGCAAAATAGAAAGCTCTGGGGATTTTAATGATGTCAGTCTGCAGGACCAGGACACAAAGATAAATAAGATACAATCTGTAAGCACCTGTGTTTTAAAAAAAGAATCAAAGTTGCCACCTAACATATTTGACAGTAAAACGTGTAAGCCACCAGCAGAAACATTGAAGGTTTATTTGGAATCAGAAGATGTAGAGAATTGTGAGTCAGAGAGATCTTCCAACAACCCAAATGCCTTATCAAAATCACCAGATGTGGTAAAGGATGAAAGTACAAATTCTTACAAACAGGAAAGCAGTCAATCAGAAGAAATAATCATAAAAAACAATGCTACCAAAGATAACAAAAACATGCTTGAATCTCTAGCTGAAAATCCACCAGTTAAAGAGATTGTCACAGTGGAGAGAGAAAGAGATAATGTAATGCCAGATAATACAGCAGTCCAACAGAGCATCAAGTCACTTCCAAGTCAAGATGGCAAGTCACATGAAATTCTAAAAAAAGATTCAGACACAGTACGCACTCATGAGCAATCACAGCTGGACAAAAGGGATCAGAGCTGTGAGGTCACACTGAGAATTCCTTTTTCCAAAGCACTTAATTTATGTGGAGAGAATGTACAAATCAGTGTGAACGAGAATCCAAAACTGAAATATGTTCCAACAATTAGCCTACCGCCACTTGTTTCCTCATATGTTCCTTCAAATATTTCCCCTTTGCAAAGAGAAAACAATCTATTATCAAATTGTTGGACCAATATTAACATCATAAGCCCTACTTTAATTGAAGAGACGCTACCTTTTAAGAGTTCTTCAGATGTTGAAATTGCTAGATCACTACCGACATATTGTTCATCAGACATATCTACTGAAAGAAATCATTCTTTTGCAGAAACAACAGAAAGCAAAATGTCTAGCCCCAGAAAAATGTTAGCTGTGGACAGCTCCAAGCAAGATTTTTACGAATCAAATAAAAAAGCAGAAATTTTGGATGTTAACCAAAATAAAGGCCCACTTTATAAAATCAAACAAAGCCCAACTAATTACAATGAAACACATTTTACTACTTGCAGCCTAGGTTCCAAACCTTCAAACAAGGGTATTGATGTTCAGTCCAACATTAAGTCAAGCCCAAAAGACAGTCTGGACATGAATGGTTCTGCATTATCCCTCAATACGCAGCTATCACCAAATTGTAGACTCAGTCCAATACATGTTCAGAATGAGCTTGAATTAACTAACTATGATCACTTAATAAAAATGGACATGCCGCATTTTCATAACACTGTTAACCAAAATGATAAATTCTGCACTTCACCCCTCAATAACCACTGTGCGGAACATAGAGCTTCAGCTGACACAGAACAACATCCAAAACTTCACCAGGGTAATATGAGCACTTGCCATGTTTCAGTTGACTCAATTGATTACACAGACTTAAACATCAATTTTCTAAGAAAGACAGATACTGAGAATGTTGAAAATCAGATATCTACATTCAAGCTTGATGCGTTGCCTCAGAACCCTGTTATATCCAGTGTTCATGAAACATCAAAACCTGAAGAACAGATACCAGCAGGGTCTCTAAATTTTACATGTTTGCCAAACTCAGTAATAGGAAAGTTCACAAAGCAGTCAGAAATTAAGCCCTTGCCAAAAAAAAGTGTCACACAGAATGCAGTTCAAGGCAAATTTCAGTGTGAAATATGCATGATGTACTTCCGAACCCTACCTGGACTTAAGAGACACAAAGCCATGAAGCACACAGTTAAAACAGAAGTAATAACAACACAAAAGCAAGTTTTAACCAGCCAAAGCTTTGTGCCACACCCAGTAGATAAGGATTCAAAAGACAATAAAAGGGTCCTGGACCCAGTGGTGTTGCTGAGCCATAGCACTGATAGTACACCTGATAAACAGTGTGAACTAGAAACTCTGAACACAGTATTCGAAGGGAAAGCAAAAGAATCACTTGTTTACAAAAGTTCAATGAGAAATGACAAGGAGGATGTGCCTCTATTAGTTGAAAAAACAAACAAAAACAACAAAGATAAAAGAAGCAAAAGCATTGATATTTCTAATGAAGGGTTCATTAACAAACTAGTAAATAAGAATGTTTTTCCAGATGAATTGCTCAGTATACTTAAAACAGACATATTAGAGGCTATTTCCCCCAATTTTTCTGCAATTACACAACCTGAATGTCCCAGATTGAGTGAAAAAGTGAATATAGCAAAAAGTCCACATTATCAAGAGTTAAAACTCTCAGAAGGGCTTCAGAGCATAGATGGTGCTTGTGTTGATGAGCCAAAAATAATAGTTTTGCCAAAGTGTGTTAAGAGGTACCACAACACCACTGAAGAAGACAATACAGCAACAAGGTCAAAGAGCTGTGCAAGCCTTAATGTTGTAGAAAATAATGCACAAGCAAATGAAAAAAGTTCTCAAAAATATGGTGAGATTGAAGAAATCTGTGATCCATGTGAAGAGTCTTCAACTGCAATCAAAAGTGAGTCAACGTGTTACCCCACAGATGAAATTGATTCCCACTGTGATGGTTATAAAAACCCAACAATAAACCCCTGTGGGCTGGGTACTGATCTTAAAGATCTCTTCGATGATGAAAATACATTCTCTCAGTTGTTTCCAAGTAATGAATTGAAAAGAAAAAAGTGTGCACGTGTTTATGGTAAAAGTAACAAAAAGCAAAAACAAATGCCAAGCTTGGCTCCTGACTATACTGGCCTAAACACATTTTCTGATAACATTGAGGATTTAAAAAAAAAGCAGAGCAATATACTCACCAGCACTCTGGAGGAACATTGTGAATATGAAACTATTTCACTTGATGATGCTAAAATGCTTGAGGTGTGCCATAAGGGCACACTTAAAAATCCCTCTCAAAAAAGTTTTCCACATGATCAGGAAATTGGAAAGGAAGACAAGGAGGCAAGAATTAAGGACTTTATACACCATACAGAAGTTGCCAGTTTAACATCTGCAGGGAAGGTAAATGGGTCTGAAGATAAAGATATTGTCACTGGGTCTGATGGCAAGGAAGACTGTAAATCAGATGAATCTTGCCCTTTGCAGTTGGTCTGTATTCAAGACAATGTCCCTCCCTACCCACATATTGACATTCAGAATTTTAACACTACATTTCAGCTTCCAGAAATGCCACTGTTTGAGTCTGACAGAGATATGTCTGTGGTTGAAGCCATTGTGGTTAAGCAATCACCCAAGAAACCCACAGATTGCAAGAATAGAAAACGAATTGAGACTGGAATGAAGCCCAAGGACAAGCAGTACAAATGCAAAGTTTGTTTTACATGGTTCCTCACATTGGGGGAGTTAGACTTCCACAAGCTTTCTCACAATCCCTCACCTCCTCCAACATGTTATATGTGTGTCCAGCGAAAATTTAGCTCCCGTGAGCAACTTCGGGACCATCTAAGAGAGAAGCATGTAAAGAATAAAGCTGGTGTCTGGACTTGTGGCATGTGCTTGAAGGAAATATCAGATGTGTGGATGTACAACGAACATTTGCGGGAGCATGCCACGCAGTTTGCTCGAAAGGGTCAGTCTCAAAGCTCCCTTCTGGACATGTCAGGCTGCTTCATGCAGGAAAATGCAGTAAAGAACTTTATCTCTTCAATTATGCAACATCAATCTAAACAAGCTGAATATACAAAACCATCTAAGGAGGAGAGAAAAGCTTCCTTAGATGTCTCTGGAGTGGAGCAAAAATCCTCAGATACATGTGAGTCAGAAACAATAAAAAGCAAAATAGTAAATGCTGGAGGTGGAAGCAAACATACATTTTTTACACCTCTTGAAGTTCTACCCAAAGCAGATACTACTCCAAAAAATGTTGAAATGCATCCCAACTGCAAAGATCCCTCTCGGGACTGTCATCATTGTGGCAAGCAGTTTCCAAAACCTTTTAAGCTTCAGCGACATTTGGTGGTTCACAATTTACAAAAGATTTTCATGTGTCACAAATGTCCAGTCTCCTATCAGCAAGCAAAAGAACTTAAAGATCACCTAAAAACCGAACACGAGGAGGTAGAGGAACCAGATTCAAAGCACACTACCCTGTACACGTGTGAACTCTGTGCTGATGTTATGCATGTAATTAAGAAGTCCTTCATCTGCAGTACCTGCAACTACACTTTTTCTAAGAAGGAACAGTTTGATCGTCATATGGAAAAACATCTGTCAGGTGGAAGCAAGATATTTAAGTTCAGGGGAGTGGTAAGACCTTGCAAGTCTAAAGAGGATGATATTCCAGCAAATAAGAAGAGAAAAATACTACCTGAAAATTCACCAGAAAACAGTAACACTAAAGATGACAAAAATTTAATTGAAACAAATAATACAAGTGTAAAAACGGAGAATGTGGCCGAAGATCTTCCTGGAACTCTGGAGGAACTGAAACAGAACCTA
Source organism: Sisor rabdophorus (assembly GCA_026260075.1). NCBI lineage: Eukaryota > Metazoa > Chordata > Actinopteri > Siluriformes > Sisoridae > Sisor > Sisor rabdophorus. The sequence continues at coordinate 4,641,066 of JAOTQW010000008.1, forward strand.
TCCCAAATGACTTTTGCTGAAAATACCCTTAGAATTAACACAATGACCAAGGAGGAAGATGAGACAGACACAGATAGCAAGGAGGTTGAGACACATTACAAGGATTCCTTGACTGAGATCTGTAATGTTAAAGTTGAGGATGACTGTGGAGAAACTCATTCCACATCACAAATGTCAATTTCAAATACTTTTCCTGATAACAGGATAAATGAATGCAACAATTCGTTAAATGCAGATAAAAAGGAAATAGAAGTAGATCTGTGCACCAATCAAACAATTAAGAGCCTGAAAAGCCACCAAACAGAAGATCTGTTGCCTAAAGAGGATTATACTATTAATTGCTTTAAACTGACATCACTATCCAATGAGATAAATAAACAGATGCAAGACCAGATAAATCAATCAATTAGGATTAATAATAATAAACAAGCCATAAACAATGCTGACCAGCCTATTACTGTTCAGGCTAAAAAAGGATCATCTGATAAGTCAGAGGAGAACAATAAACAATATAATGAAAATAGCACCAAGCTAGGGAGCATGGATGTTACAGCTGCTGCAGGTGTCAATCAGACTAAAATTGCCCTCATCTCCATTGCAGCTGAAGAAAAGGACTGCGTCAAGCTGAAAAAAAGGAAAGATCTCAGGATGATGCCAAGTTCACCAAGGACAGCATCCCCAGTGACACGTGAGAATCTTGGAATTGAGCCAAAATTTAAAAAGAAATTTCGGTCGAACAAATGTGAGCAAGTACCTGGTCAACGGAAAAGTGGCATCTCTGTTGACTATCAAGTGCTTACATCAGTAAAAGATGAAATGACCAGTAACAAAATTGTCTCCAAGCATAAAACAGGAACCTCAGAACCAAAGAGGAGCTCTGACAAATTTTCCCCCAAGAAAGGAGAGCTTCTTCGTCATTTGAATTGGGATTGCAGAGGGAAAAAAGGGGTGCCTGGTAGAGCCATCCATTCAACCACCTCCAAAATGTCAGTAACCTGTCTGAACAATTCATTTACAAAACCTAGACCAAAGCTTGGGGTCAAGACTGTAGAGACACAATCCTATCATACTGCTGAGTCTCATAACAACCTTCTTACAAAGCTTTTTGGCCAAAGACTCACTGGTTTTAAAATTCCACTGAGAAAGGACACTTCTGAATCCATTAACTGAGAATTAGATGCTACTAAGGGGGAGGGAATTACATTCCACTTAATCGTCAATTGATCAAGACAATTTTTTTAAAAAAGAACAAGACTGTATGCCCCTCCTCTAAAAAATTGTTAGTCACTTTATTACCTTGTATCTTCTTGTAAATGTTTTCATGTAATAGTAAGGATGTGATAAAGTTTATACATATTAATTAAACTTGTCGGCTGACATTAAAAAATAACTTTATTTTCTCTACCTTGAACATTGAGTTACAGAGTCTGTATTTCATTAAAAAAAAGAATAGAAAAAAAATTAGGTGAAAGTTAACTTTTTTTGTTCAATTTATGCATGACATCCACCACATGTTGTAGATGGGGTTTATTTTATTTTGTACAAGAGTATCCAAAGTATCATGCTATTTCATTTCTGAACTACATCAATGTGCCTTTTAGTACACTTTATAGAAATACCCTTTAATATTCCTTTACCTTACTGTATTGCAGTGAGATTCAATGTATTAGCTTTTGTATAAACATAATTGGTGCTATATTATTTTGATTTTTATTGTAATGTGAACACAAATGTCCTCTGAACTGAAGGGAACATGTAGCGGATACATTCATCAAATCATTCTTGCTGGTACTCTTTACTTTCTCTGGGATATAAAAAAATACTGTGCAAAATGGGTTGAATTGTCAAAGTTTTATAATTTGGTGAGCAGTGAAAAAGTCTCTTCCGTGACAAAATTTGTTTGACAAAATGTGTTTGATTTGATGAACTCAGGTGCTAACAAGGAAAACTCTTGCGCATGAACCCCTTATTAGGAATTCCTTTCTTGCACTGATGTTACTAAATACCAAATCCACAATCAGTTAGCTAGATGTCATCCAAATGTTTTATTATTATTACATTTTATTTACACAAAAGGTGCTTTATCTTGTTTATATGTATCTGATATTGTATTATATTGTAGGTAGATTATCTTTGGTGCAATGCATAATGTTAAAGTTCTATTTTAATAATGTGCAACAGATGAAGAGAATGAGAAAAGGGAATTGCTATGCCTAGCAAAGGCTTATAAGTGGTGCAAAATGCCTCATATAAAGTTGTTTATTAAAAATCTGCAGTCTTTATTTTGTCTCTTTGTCTTTACTAGCAGACAGAGCTGTGCAAGGCGATGTTAGGACACAAATTTTGAAAAATTACTCATTAGTGTTAATTATGGTGAGCTATATTAGCAATCAACCATGTATTCCCTCCACACACATACAGATCCATGTGTGCATATTTATTCTGGATTTCTTAATTACATTTATTGTAAATATAAATCCATTAAGAATCAACAGTATAATTCATCAATTTTTTTTTGTTTCATTTCTTGTTCTTTACCAAAAACAGTAAAAGACGTTAAATGCTTTAAAAGAAAGCAGTTCTCTTTTTACAGATAACAATATAGAAGTTAATGAATTGTACTGATTAATCTTAACAAAAGAGTTGCTAGAACAGTGGATCTGCCTTGACTACATTCTGAAATGGGCTGTAATTTTCAGTTGATAGATCACTCTGTGTTTAGTGGCTTGTACCCCTACATGAGACACATTTAAAATCACATAGGAATAAAAAGCCATAAGACACAGCAGCTTATACAGAGGCACATCAGAGTTTTCTGCCTTGCATCAATAACTTGTTTTACCTGCACAGATAGACGATGGGACAGAGAGACATTGTTATAGTCAAATGTAAAACATCAGTGTTTAAAAGTTTTCATATAACACTGATGAGACATAAATTGTTATAAACACGTAAAATTATGTACACATCACCAATATTCAGGCCAAATGCTGTGTATGACATTGATTAGTGCTCAATTCTCCTTAGTCTAAATGCTTTTATTTAAACACCTCCGTAATAATGTATGCATTAAAATGCAGTACAGCTGTTTAACATTTATGATTACTAATCAATCAAGGAAAAAGGAGCAATGGAAACAAATTTATTAGCCCCTCATATATTGAACGGCACTGGCAGTTGTAATTGCAATACTCCTTGACAGTCCTGAACTTATTATTTAATCTGCACAAAAAATCTTCAGGGAAGCGAGACGGCTTTGCTCTTTGAGGTGTAAAGACATTATCTGTGTGGCTGACCCAGAAATAGCATTAGTTTTCCCAGCTGTTTGGTTGCCACTAAAGAAGAGCTGCAGATAGTGAGCAGAATGTGAGCAGATAGAAAGGGGTGACTGGTCAATGGTAATGACCTGTGAGCAAGGTTCACTGCTTGTCTCAGTTTTCTCCCCTCTACACCTACCATACCAACTCAATCACTGCCCACTGCGACATCAAGCTTTGTGTTGTCGAAATAAAACAGCATTTCATTACTCAACCTCAATGGGAGAGAAATTATAAAAGAGACAAAACCAAGATGGGGAACAGGGAAAGTAATGGATGTGGTCCTGTTTGGTACAGGAAGAACAGTCAGCTTTCTCTATCATGACATGGCCAGGGATAATAAGCCCTATTCGGCAGGTGGTAAAATCATCATGCCACCTGTTTATAATTCATTGGGGAAGAGAGACCATGCTTCCATCTCATATAGCCACAGGTGCAGTCACTACAGATGAGGTGACGGAATGAGGTCTCTAATCTGAAGAATAGATAGCATGCCACATGAAAGGTAGTGATGCCTAAGTAGAAGAATTATATTTTGTAAATCAGCATGTGTCTGTCTCTAGCAAAGCTACCCCACAAGCAAATGTATTTATGCTGCAGCAATGTAGTTTTAGGAGCCTTTAAATTTAGTTAACATCATTTTCCCACCATTTAAAATGGGACATTTAGAGAATGTGTTAATTTCTGTTGTCTGTTTTTAATGGGAAACAATAACAACATATTTATACATATTATAAGAACGATCTGATAGTTTATTTTTTTGTTAGTATGACAAGAAGTAAAAAAGAGATTTTTGTAATAAAAGCAATAAGTGGTGTAACACAAGTACACAAAGATATGTCTGTGATACTTTAACTTTCTTGGTGCATTCAAAGCAATGCCTACTAGGATTTCCTTCAAAGGTTAAATCACCTGTATAAATTAAAGTCCGTTTACAAATTTATTTTCATTGAGGTTAGACAAGTGGAAACAACCATTCTGCAAATTCATTAAAATTAATTTATTCTTTTATATAGTATACCCACTTATTTAAACTTGACAGGTCACCTATGGACAAATTTAGAATCACTAAATTGTGATTCTGTGGGCGGAAACCCAGAGGAAACTCAGGGTACCCAGATGAGACCTGCAAACAGAAATTCTTCTTTCCCCGGAATCGAACCCCAGGAGCTTTTAGCTGTGAGGCGATGTGAGGTGCTAATCACCATGCTACTGCGTCACTCTTCACTAAAATTCTTCTTTAAATTTTTTCTACAAAAAAAAAATTTAAGCTGGTTTACTGTACAATGTAAACAATGCCATTGGCTTGATTAAAGAGAGAGAGAGAGAGAGAGAGAGAGCAAGCAATCAATAGCATTGTTAATTAACAGGCTGGAGCTTGGTCATACTGAGACTATGTTCAGGTGTAGCTGCTTACATAAATCTTTATTGCATGGGGTTTTCTTTCACAGTGTGTGTGTGTGTGTGTATCTGTGTGTATATCATGGCCCATGGCTATGACATCCTCGTGACATATTTGATAAGTAAACCCCTGCTTTTGTTAGTGACAGCTATCAGATTTGAGACATGTTAGTCGTGACTGACAATCTATTACATCAGTAAGATTTGACAGCACTAAATAATTTACCAGGCATTAACACATGGATGTGAAATTCTAAATGAAAATACAAGCAACATTTTGACACTGACAACAGTTTATTCAATATGAATGTTATAGTGAAGGTAGAACGACTTTCTGAAACATTGTGGGTGCACAATAGCATTAACCAGGAAAGTTTTGCTTTGAAATAGATTTAAATTTTTGTAAACATTTTTCCATTTATACTTAAATATTTTATTAATTTCACATTTTTGTTTCAGATTCTTTGCTTCAAGTTCTTATTAAATTATAATATCAGTGTTCTGAATAAACTTTCTTCTGAATTAACATTCACACTATTACCCAAAAGTGATACGTCATCTCATCTTCTTTACCTGCTTATTCCCGAATCACGGCGGTCTGCTGGAGCCTATCCCAGCGCACATAGGGTGGAAGGCAGGGGTTACACCCT
>JAOTQW010000008.1:4717281-4732095 GCA_026260075.1 Sisor rabdophorus
GGACCTTCTTGTTGTGAGGCGACGGTGCTAACCACTGCGCCACCGCGCCGCCCATTATAATTTCAAACATTGCTTAAAACATGCTTAAAACATTGTATTGCATGCTAATAGAGCAAATCAATGTATATTTTTTAAGGTAATTGAGTGGTTAGCATGTTCACCTCACAGCAAGAAGGTTGTGTTCTGCCCGCGCTTGTGTGGGTTTCCTCCCACAGTCCAAAAACATGTACATTAGGTTAATTGAGCATTCTAAATGATTGGTGAGTGTAAGTGTGGTTATTTGTCTATGTTTCACTCTGCGATGAACTAGCGATCTGTCCAAGGTGTACCCCTGCCTATCGCCCTATGTGCGCTAGGATAGGCTTCAGCAGACCCCGTGACCCGGGGTCTAGAAGATGAATGATTGAATAAATTTATATTTATCTTTTGAAAATAGATAAAATCCTCTGAAACCTAAATTTAGTTTTCTACATATTTAAAGATCCCAACTTTAAATATCAGGCTTTAAATAACTTTAAATATCTGGCTTTAAAATATAGGCATTTTGTTACATTTTTTGACAAATAAATATATCTAAAAATATAAGTGTATCTTTGGATATATCTACAACATTTTCTTTAACAGTAGCACTAAAGATTGTTACTGTTCTTCAGTGTTTATTAATTTTCACCTTGTAATATAATAAAAAAGTAAACATTAGTAAAAAACCTAATACATCACATTAAGCAGTTGATTAAGCAACATGTCCATGCTATGTATATTAAATGTTTTTTTTATTTCAGCACAGGGGATGAACATGCTCCAGGAAACTATGGCCTTTTGGATCAGGTAGCTGCTCTTCAGTGGGTTCAGGAAAACATCCACAGCTTTGGAGGTGATCCAGGATCTGTCACTATTTTCGGAGAGTCTGCAGGAGGATCCAGTGTTTCTTTTCTGGTAAGAAGCTGGAGTTTCCATGCCTACCATCGCAATTTAGTTTTTAAATATAAGTTTATTTGATCCTTAATTCCACTGAATACTTTGCTATTTGGTAGTTTCATGGGATAGAAAAGAAAAGCAGTAAAATATTAGGCAATAATTTTCTGTTCATTTCCCAACAGGTTGAACTCAAAAATGACCAAAAGTATTTACATTTTGGACTATAAGTGTTTATTTATTCTTGACTAGCAAATAAGAGACTGATTTTGTTCCTTGTATCCAAGCTTCTCTCACCATTGTCTACTGGACTGTTCCATCGTGCAATTGCAGAAAGTGGCACTGCTGTAATAAAACCCATTGTTGGAAATCCCTTACCAGCAGCTCAGGTTTACTGGAAACCTAATTCCTTACAATAATATGTTCTACCATTATGACATCGGTTGACATTTATTTGTGAATCATTACAGCATCTGGCTAACATATCAGGTTGTGATATTAGTAGCACACAAAAAATAGCTGAATGTGTTAAGAGCTTGCCAACAGAGGATGTGATAAAATTTACAGAAGAGGTAAGCAAATAAAAAAGAAATAAAATGTGTAAAAATCAGGTTTGTGTAAATTTCCATTAAAAAAGTTATAAAAATTTGCCTCTTTGTGTTGCAGATGATGTTTTTACATTTCGTAGTGACTGTAGATAAGACATTTCTTCCTAAGCCTGTGGAGGAGCTTCTTCAGACCCAGGAGTTCCATAAAGTACCACTCATAACTGGTGTGAACAATGATGAGTTTGGTTGGATGCTTCCTCGTGTAAGTAAATCGTATATTCCACAAATTTCATAAAGTATAACACGGTTCTGTTTTCAGATTTTCTAAAATTAGGTCATGCGTTTCTGAATAACAACCATTGAACAGGGTTATTAATGAAAAGGATTATTAGCTATAATATATTTATTATTCCTATTCCGACAATAAAACTATATCTTTAGCAAGTAAAGATACAGTGATGCTCTGATTCCATAGTACCTTGCACCTCCAGGATGGATTAATGGGATGGATAAAGACCAAGTACTTTCTTTAATGACTGCTTATAATTCTGATGTAAGAACACGATACATTATCAATTGTACAGTATACCATCACCATTATGGATTTATGTGTTGCACTAATGCTTTTCTTTAATATTTTTTGTTAAGCCCAACACTCAGTATATTAATGAGCTGGTGTTAGAGGAATACTTGGGTTCTTCTGATGACCCAATCCAAATCCGTGATGTTTTCAGAGAGATGATGGGAGATTTGGTCTTCACTATTCCAGCTCTGACACTGGCTAGAGCGCATAAAGGTGCAAAACAGATAGTTTCGATTTTATACTTTATCCCATAGCAGTTTTGAATGTACCAAAATGCGATCTAATGGAAATTCACAGGTTTATATTAGTGTGTTGTTTCTAATCCTATCATATTCTTATTAATACAGACGATTGTATGAAACGTTCATGGTTTATACAATTTTAAAAATGTTTTTAAATAAATGCTTATTTAACACTGAGCAGGCTATACCATATGCTAACAGATACTTTGATTATTTGATTAAAAAAAATATATAAATGAACGAAACTATAATCTTATAATAATCATATGGGAAAAGTATTAAACAGAAATATGCAGTATATGTGATTTATTTACGTGAGTATAGAATTTACATTGTCCTAATGTTTCTTACATTTATGTTTTATCTGACAGCTTCTGGTGCCCCAGTTTATCTGTACGAGTTCCAGCATCCACCTAGCATCATCCAGGTTACTAGGCCCAGCTTTGTCAGAACTGATCATGCAGATGAAATACCCTTTGTTTTTGGCTTGTGCTTTGGAAATGGCCACATAAAAGCGACTGGTAAGTTTTAAAGAGTAACATCTGCATTCCTATGTAAAATGTTATAATTTTATGTACATTACATTACAGAAAGATTACGTAATAGAAACACTTTGTAATAAAAACGTTAATAAGAATCATACAAAAATATTGCACCTAATACAATAGGGTCATTTAAATCAATTAGCAGATGCTCAATAATGTAAATTACTGTAAAGGAAAAAACGATGTAATGATTACTCTAAAATTACTCAAATTAAAATAAACTTGGTACTAGTAGAAGCAATAAATTGTTCACTCGAATATGTAAGCATATTTATTCCCCAATTTGGGGTCACATGGGTCTGATAGTGTCTATCCCAGCTCTCAGGGTGAAAGGTAGTAAGGGTACAGCTTGAGCTGTCACTAGTCCATCACAGGGCCACACACACTCACACTCTTATGGCCAATTTAGAATCACCAATCAATCATACATACTATTGGACTGTGTAAGGAAACCAGAGTACCTGGAAGAAAACCACACACGCCTGGGAATCGAACCCTTATGTTATGCTAAAGACTAAGCCATTTTTATGCACTGTAAAGGGTCAGAAGGAAAAATGTAACTGGTTGTTGAGAATACTGTTGATAATAAATATAGTAATGTATTGTACATTTATCTTTTCTTTTATTTACAGCTCCATTTAGTAAGGAAGAAACAGAACTGTGTAGGACAATGATGGCCTATTGGGGTAACTTTGCTCATACTGGGTGAGTAAAATGCATGATTGCAATGTTCTGTTACTATTATCATTGTTTTTATTACATATTATATTTTTACACATTTGGGCAGAAATCCAAATGGAGCAGGTCTTTCATTATGGCCTGAGTTTGGAGCTGAAGCTGAATATCTGGGTATTGGGCTGGAGCAAATTCCTGGCAAGAACCTGAAGACTGAGCATTACTTCTTCATGACTGAAAAACTGCCAGAGTTGGTGGCTGCAGCTCAGCAGAAGAAGCATGTTGAGCTGTAGATAATTATGTTTAAACCAAAAGGTCTTTAAAAGTTCATTGGGAAAAATAGCTACTCATACAGATGTCCCTCAAGCAACCAATTGTTGTGTTAAATTAGGCAGTTACTAAAATAATAAGAATGTACATTTTAATCTGTGTAAAACAACTTTTACTTTTATTTTGAACCATTAATCGGGTTTAGTCAGTTTACATGACATGTAAATGGCATTATGTGTTATAAACTGTAAGGTAAAATATTCTTTTAAGAAGAAAATATTTCAGAGACAGCAAGGATAACATTTTACTTGAAATTTATTGGGAAGACATGAAGCTTTCAAGCTCCCTGAAGTCATGTAAAGATGCTTACATTAGTCAGTAAATAAATGTGATGATACTCGACTTAAAACAGTGGTAGGGGTCACAACAAACGGGTGATATGTTTAGCATATGCAATTATGTGCACAATGACCAATAAAATAATCTGAAATAAATTATTTTAAATACTTTTTTACTTACATACAATTTCCTTTACAATATAATGCAACGCTGCTGCTGCTGAATAGAAAAGTCCACAAAGATTGCTAGTCTGTGGTCAATGCCTATGTTGTTTAGGAAAGAGCACTTGGAAAAAAGTTGCTGCAGGCCTTGTGATTGAAACTTATCAAAACACAAGGATGTGTCAGTAAAATCTCTTGGTTTGCTGGAGAAAAGTTGTCTTTAATGTAGTTTCCATGCGCAAAGACAATGTCAGAAAAGCATGCCAATATAATCAGAGTAATCAGCATCAATGATTACTCTGAACACCACAGTTTCCAGTTCTTTCCAGTGAATCTGCTGAAGGCAGAAGAAAGGGCTGAGTTTTATATTAATGAAAGCTAAGGCAGGCCCATTCCACCAGTCAGCCAATGCACAGTTATCTTTATACAATTTCAAATGTCATTGACTATTAAAGCATACACTACTTGCGATATATGACTTAAATCAGTATGAAAGTTACATATATTTTAGGCATATCATCATTGGGAATATATACTTGTGTGGCACCTGAGGTACAAAGCAATAAAAAAAGAGGAGATACCCTCAATTAGCCAATTGAGTAAATTTGCCTGCATTAGAGAAATGCAGTACTACACAAGTGCATGCACATTCTCTTTCTATCTCTCTCTCTTTTGTTATTTTATTTTATATATATAATCACACATACACTCATAAAATATCTGCTTAAATTGGCCTGGATTAAAATGATTTAATTTACAGGTGCATTAAACATCACCTCTAATTGGCTATTGTCTGCTTTAAAGTAAGACAGATCCCAAACATAACCAGAAAACAAATAAATATTTCACAAATCAAGTTTAAACAAATTTTGATCTACAAATAAATTAGTTTCTGTTCAAGGGCCAACATTTAATCCAATACATTGAAGCTACTGTTTAAATAATAATGAATATTGTATAAATATCTTTCCACACCTCTATATAAATTAAATAATTTATGCAAAAACAAGTCTTTGTGAAAGAAAATTATATTCAAGTTATATACTATATATTTTAAATTCCATATAGAAGTAGAACTTTTCAACATTGGGGCAAAATGAAGTTAAAAATAAAATACATAGAAAACATACTGATTGTCCAAGATTATTGACCCATAACATCACAGTGTAGTTGTTTTTAAATCATAAATTAAACCATGTATACAATAAATCATAAATGCACACTGGCCTTTGTTATGAATACTGTATAATCATTGCTTTATAAAAGAATTTAGGTCAAACAGTTGCTATCTATATTAGCCTCTTTACTGTAATGCAAAAGTTTATAGCATATGTGAGATGCCAAGTCCATTTGGGCTTTTCAGTTGCAAAAAATTAAATACATAAACAGTGTATGTTTGATGTTTGTTTGTCTTAACTATACATTAAATGTGTATCACAGGCTAGACAATAATTTGGGTTATTCAAATAAAATAAATGCAAAACAGCAGTCATACATCATGATGCCAACAATGCAGACTTAAATAAAAATAAATCGACAATAATAGACATTATCACTAAAATTACAGGTTACCACCAACTAATCAGAGATACAGATTATTATCTTAATTTTACTTAGAATGTAATTTCACTTTCACAGTACAGTAAGCTACAATTTATTCCTCCTGAAACTACAAGGAAAAAAATGCTAATATAGAGAAATACTCTGTATGTAGGTGAAATGCATCATTATCTTCATCTCGGGTTACAAAAATAAATTAATTAAAATCTTTTAAGAAAGCACAAGTGTATAACACAACTTATATGAACTTTCAGATGCAGTCATAGCTGAGTAACAGGTTGTCGTCTCCCCCCCTGTATGAGATTAGTGGAAGGTTCCTTCGGGATGTGAGAGGCAAAGATTGTAATTCAGATTTTTAGAGCATATAGCACAGGAATGGGCAGGTCTAATCCTGAAAGATTACCTTGAAAGATAGCTTGACTTATTAGTGAATTGATTAGTAGTGCACAGGTTGAGGCAGGCAAACAAGATATGTAGTCTTGCGGGTGTGAATCTTCTATTTGCGAAATAAGAAGCAGGAATGAAATGGCTGCCTCTTAGGATGTCCAGGACTGCATGTTGCGAAGCATGGACTCAAAGTGCTCCATGCTGGGAGCCTGAGCATGTTTCAGCTCGTCTGTCAAGCGGCTGTACAGGCTAAAAGACTTCAACTCCAGCCATATGAACCCAAAGCGGTCATCATCAAAAAGGACAAACAGGCCAGGGGTACGCTCCGGACTTGTAAAGCCATGACCTGCTATCAGACCTGTCCCATAGAAACTGACACACATTTAGAAATAATGTCAGGCAGCCCTTCCACACGGCATAAGTTTTGCACTTAAATGACAAATTCCAAAACAAAATCATACCCTTTGCTTTAGAACATCATATAATCTTATACTACATGGAGGTGTGGATCTTTTGGTACTTGGTTCGAACCCAATTCTGGGAGTCACGATCTGATTCCAGAATAGAGTCTTAATTTCCACTTTTCTTAACTGCCCTGCTGTGTAAATACATTTTTACTTCTTTACATTTCAACCAGAATTAGAGTTTCTATGCTTTTGTTTATAGTTGGAATTTTTGCATGACAATATTATCGATTTTAAAATAGTTGACTTGGTTTCAGAGAAAATGTTCTCAGTCGTGTTGCTTCAGTCGATTTTATATGTTATGCTAATTTGATGTCTGGTTTTTCTCAAATTAAGCAAATTCTCCAGCATATGCATGTTTGTCAGCCTTTGCTTCTGTAACAGACTAAACTGTTAATTACTTGTACTACAGACCTTGTAATTTTGTCAGCACTCATTCTGTGTGTGAGCAAATGCATTTTCTCCTCTAGGTTGCCATAGTTTGGTTTAAAAAAATGCGCACAGGGGTGGAAGACAAATAAAATGTTGTTTGTATCTAATAAACCAGTTCAGTACACTTTGGACCACTTTTGTCCTGTACGTATAAACTCTTGGTTACAATTAGAGTTTTTCAGTTTTGCACATGACGGCACTGTCCATTTTAATTGAATTGAATTTTTTTCCAGCCCTAATATTACAGTTTATGTACTAAGACAATACATGAGACAATCCTGCACATCTGTAAAAGTTCTATAAATGCTTAACAGAGTCACACATCATTACTTACCATATCCTGCATGATCGTGGATACACCTCATTGCGGGCCATCACCCCTAAAGGCAAGACAAAAGGCTGAGGTTCGTCTTGACGTCTAGCAGCTTCAGCACTTCCAGCATAATCTGCTCCGGGGCCAAGGGCAGCATCAGAGCCTTCTGCCCCTGAAGTACCTGTGGGAGAAACTGTGCCTGAGGCAGCACCCCTCTGAATCTCCTCATGTACCACCATCACCAAGCGAGAAAGCTCCTCAATATTTCTCTGGTGCTCCAAGTCAGGCAGCTCCACTGGCCGACTCAAGTCTATATCTAAGGTCAGCTGACCTGCTGGTACATTAGGGTCACCCTTGAGAAGCAAACAGTGATTAATGAGAATTTTACTTAAATAGTACACAACATGATACAGCACCCAAATATGCTTTGGTAACAAATATGTCAGGAAACTTATCGTCCAAAGCAACTTATTTAAAAATGACCTTAATTAAAACTGCAGCACTGAACTCTGCTATAACAGACTAACTTACTGTAAGTTTGGTGGCTTTGGCCCGAGAGCCGTGAAAGCTCAGCATAATGATCTCCAGGCCATGGCTGCCATATGTACCTTTAAAGAGGCCTGGTTGCAATAGGTCTGAAGGGAGGCACGGGGGCAAGTAGATTCGTCTGTATGTCAGGCAATTACTGAAAACACATGTTAAACTCACACACTCAAATAACAGCATCTGAGTCAAATGTATTCAAAGAAACATGTTTTGGGCATTTTTAAAAAAAATAGACAATAGACGCCAGAACACCTTACATTACTCTCAAATTAAGCTAACAGTCCCAGCAAGGTGGCTTGGTGGTACTGGAAATAAAACACGTTCCTCAAATTAGTAGTCAAAATCACCTTGACCACTGCGCTACAACTTCATTCCTTATATTTAAAGACATAAAATGCCCCTTCAGTTGCAGTTTAAGATATGATACTGGAGAACATTTATTGTTTAGCTAATTTTACTGAAAATGAAACATTAATTTTGAAGTTATACTAGTTTACAGGTTAATTGTTAGAGAGTTTATGAATACCACACAGCATACTTACTCATACTGGCTGGTGTAGATAAACTTCATAAGAATTAACTCCTGCATGTGTTCATGAAAAATATCCTCGAGCGTCCGTCCCCATTCCTCCTCCAACCATGTGCGGAACTCCTGCACAGTGCACACACAGACACAATTTAAATGATCTCATCATGGCCTAAATTTTATTGTTCCAACCAACAAATTAAAAGAAATTGGTTCCCTACCTCTTGTCTTCCTCCTGCCATTCGATGGTGATCTGTTTGGTTACACTTTGTAGAGAACTCATCTTTTTTTACTGTCTGCAAAAGACAATCCCAACAAGTAACATGTCTTCTCTTTTTCTTTAAAATCTTTGTGCTGTAACAACAAAGAAAAAAATGGATCTTGGTGTGCTGTTGAATAGAAGATAAACTAACCTGTATGTCCCCTTTGTGAGGCCCCTTGTGGCCATACATACACTCCACTGCGGCTTTGTTACGTTCCCACATATGGATGCGGAATAAAGGACGTCTGCGCATAGGATCTTCTACACGAGGATCATGGGGCGGCAAATACATCCAGCCTATGATAAACAATCCGTCCACCTACACAACCACACTTGGCTTGTAAATCAAGTTATTTTACACTGAAATACTAACAGAGTATAAATAGGAGGGGGTAATTAAATGTTGTGTGCATTTATATAAACGTGATGGCTTACCACTACATTTAGCAGACCACCATAGGGACCTATGTCTGGCTGCCAAAGGCCCAAAATTTGTCTGTATGGGTAAAGCACTACAACACAAAAAGAAGACACACTTATAGAACGCGAAAAGATGTAAAAAAATAAATAAAATGTAATATATATATATATTGCAGTGTTCTCAAGCATGGTATTGCTGGTACATATGTTGATTCTGGTTCTACTGCAGATGTTTACCAGGAAATCTGTTACTGCAAACTAAAGAAATAGCCATTCAATTCAATTAAAATCAATTTCAATAACAAACATTATTACACTGGTAATTTTCACTCAGCATAAAGGCAATGTGATTGTAAGCAGGACTCATTACTTTAAAAAAAGGATTTCACACAATGACTTTGTTAGATTTAGCAGGCAATTGTGGTACATTTCAAAATTTGCATGCAAAACACAGTGGTCTTTTATGCTGTTATTACATTAACCCCTTTACCCAACAGCTTATAAACAGATGTCAGAACAGCAGCAGCCTCTACAAGACCACTTTCTATTCTACTGAAGCACGTCCTGATAGACCACCACATTCAGTCTGCACACCTTCGGTACATACAGTGTGTGTATATGTCCCGGTAGTCCATGTGTTCATAATCGGGCAGGAGCTTCATAAAACGGCCTGACTTCACCCTAGGGTTCACACCTGGACATGTGAACCACCCAGAACAGGAGAAGCAAAAAGAAGGACAAGAACTGACCACTTAGGCAGGCTACACAGTGTTTGTGTGTGATTATGTGTGTGTGTGTGTGTGTTATAAAAAGAATCAGGAGTGAAAAACAGATTATACCTTATAAAGCTTATAGATACATATAAAGAAAAATTTTTAAACTGCATAATTTTGTACATTTTTAAAAGCAATTTCCAAGTTTTATTTTAAACCAGCTTTTATTGTACTTTTAGAGACGTAATGAATTACACTATTCATTATTTTTGGTTTGTGAATTCTGCCACATTATCAAATTTGTATTCGACAAAAATAATGAAAAACCTCCTAAACACAGTATTGGTCATCTGTCCAACTGTGCTAGAAATGTATTTCCAAGTATGTTAGCCAACTAAAATAATATAATCTAATAAACAAACTAAAACAAGTCATCAGGGCAGCAAACTGTGTTTAAAGAAAATCAAAATTCTGTCTTATGCATTAAAATATTTATTTAGATAAAGAAATCTATGCATAGGTATGGACAACCCAAACTCTGAAAAAATATATTTTGGTTAGCCTTATTTTGTGGCCTCACTATTGGACTTTACGAATTCAGTTTCATTACCTGACCCAGTTTACCAATTTTCTTTAGTTTTACTTAACAGTTAATTTAGTACCATGAAATGTCCCTGTTAAAAGATACCATCACTGTCCACATATGTGGACACTGCAGCAATAACCGTAGGGCGGAAACCGTTCACAGAAACCATTACAGGATGAC
The DNA here is from genome assembly GCA_026260075.1 of Sisor rabdophorus. Taxonomy (NCBI): domain Eukaryota; kingdom Metazoa; phylum Chordata; class Actinopteri; order Siluriformes; family Sisoridae; genus Sisor; species Sisor rabdophorus. The sequence goes on from JAOTQW010000008.1 coordinate 4,727,949, forward strand.
TGCATATAGTCTAGACCAAGCTGAAATCTTACACCATGCAAGAAGAAAAAGACGCCTACAGAGTGGATTCTGCATGCAAACTAGATCATACATTGTACATCAAAAATGTATGGGTGAAACGCAAATCCAACATATGAGCATTACAGACATAATGTAAAAAATGCAAAAAGTAGAGCAAACGGCAGGTAACATACATTCATTATTTATTCATTTATCTTCTTTCCCGGCTTATTCCCTAATTTGTGGTCACAGAGATCTGCTGGAACCTATCCAGCTCTCTGGAAGGTAAAAGACAGGGTGGGTACACAGAACTCTATGAGCAATTTAGAATTACCAATCAACATACACATCATCAAGAGAGAAGTGTATGTGTGACATACGCAAGACATTTTAATCATACAATGAAATTGCATTAATTTTTGTAAAGGGCAGCGTGGTGGTGTAGAAGGTCAGCGCATTCGCCTCACAGGAGGAAGGTCGTGGGTTCTTTCTGTGAAGAGTTTGCATGTTCTCCCTGCACTTGCGTAGGTTTCCTACATGTACCCCTTTTTTTCCCCACAGTCCAAAAAACATGTACATTAGGTTGATTGGTGATTCTAAATTGCCAATAGAAGTGAATGTAAGTGTGTGTGGTTGTTTGTCTATGTGTGTGGCCCTGCAATGGACTGGTGGCCTGACGCTGGGATAGGCTCTAGTACCCTCAGTGACCCAGAGTAAGGGAATAAGCAGATTAGAAGATGAAAGAATGTTCTGTAAATAACGTTAAGTTCTTTTAAAGCTTGTTCTTTTCCACATAGATTGAGACTTTTAAGTCATTCAATATAATACTGACTTCATGAAATTTTAGTGGGTCAAGCAAAAAGTACAGTTTTACAATTTTATTTGTTTTAAAAAGCATGCGAGCAAACTGTTAAAAGCTGACATTTTTAATATGTAGGAAGACTCTTACGTTTTACATACAGGTCCCGGCTAGAAACCCCTGCCACCTCCATCTTCCGTAGGTCATCCTTCATTCCAAACTCTAAACAGGGGATAAACAGACAATTAGTCATTTTTTGTAGTAGGGTAATAAAAGATATTATTGGTAACAAATAAATAGTGCGGTTGTAAGCTACATGCAGATTTTCTAAATAGTTTTTTTATACATTTACAAAGGATTAATGACTGCATCTTAAACTGCAAAACACACATCAATTAGTCCTACTAATTAGAAATAACAGTGAAGGTGTATGATATTTAATTTGGATCGTAGGCAAAATTCTATGACACTGGAGGATATAAGCTGGGAGAACATTTATCGAGTAATTATGTTATAAAAGGACTGTCTTGATGAGGCAGAGTATCTTAGAAGTAAAGATGGGCAGAGGCTCTCCAATCTGAGAAAAGAAGAGTATAAAAATCTTTTGGAATATTCTAAAAACAACTGAACCCTCTTCAGTGGAAAAATGACAAAAACATTGCAAAGTTCATTTCCTACAGTACATTCATTCATTTATTCAATATACATCTTCTATACACGTTTAATGCCTAATTTAGGGTCACAGGAGAGGCAGGGGTACAGGTTGCCAGTCCATCACAGGGCCACATACAGACAACCACACGTCATTAATAGATTCATGGAAAAGATCTTTGTGTGTAAATACCAGGATAGCAAGCCAAAGTCTCTTCCAAAGTACACCCTTTGATTACATGCTCTATGTTCTATTTCACCTGCGTATTTTGATCGTCAGGTTATTAAACACATTAGGATCTAGCCAAAGCAAAGACAGGTTACACAACATAGGTAAACAGTTACTCTAATGTCATACAGTATAACCATGTAAAAAAAATCTCACAGATTTGCATTCTCACACTTTTACTTAATTTGGGGAAATAAAGCAGGGCTTAGTGGCCAAATTTTAGTAGCTTGATTGTGATGGGAATGCTTTTATCTGCCGTTGTGTAGTCAAACAACTGACATGTCTGAAGTAGGCACATCATAATGTTTGTCATAAATAAGATGACGGGTAAACCCAGGTGTTGTTTTTAATGCAAACAATATAAACTTTGCCAATTGTCTATACACATAGACTGATGTTTTAACTATTGTCTGGATACAGAATTGTAACTGGAGCGGATATTAATACTGCCTGGTGGGGTCATAGCATTGCTGCTTTACAGCTCAGGGGTTTATTTCTGAACTTGGATTACTGTGCGTGTGTAGATTCTCGTGTTCTTTCCTGTCCACAAAGGATGTCCTCTGGTTTGATTGGTTGACCATTACCTCGTCAAAACATGTAGTCCTTATCCTATGTGTCCCCTGATGAGAATAAACAAAATAAACTGGTGGAGATCTGGCAACCCTAATCAAAGGTTCCCGATTACGTTTACGACAATCTAGTACGTCTTCTTAAAAAGGAGGGCCTTTTATTTAAATAATCGTACTAAATGCTGATCTTCGCTATCTTGCAATGTAATTATATTTATCTATTAAGATTAGTAAATGCTAAAATGGAAGCGAAACCACAGGCCACGTTGGGACAGTCAACACTGAGGGTAAAACAAATCTGGAATTAAACGAGCTCATTGACAAACAGCGTCACATAAAGAGATAAATTTCATCTTTACCCTCTGCACATCGTCTTCTCCAGATAGTTTCGGTGCTGAGGATCTGTCTGAATTTCTTGCACACCAGGGCTAGGTTGGGCAGCGCCGTGCCTGGCAGAGAACAGAAGATCTCTAGGAGAAGCTCGGGTGGTAAATCCAGCAGAGATCGCGGCTGTGGAGGCGCAGCTGCAGCACAGGCCGTGCCTTCTTCATCCTCCAAACCTGCGACGCTGTGACTAATCGAGACGTCGTCACACACGGCTCCACGACTTCCTCCGACGATACGCGCTTTGCTTTTACCTACAATCCTTTCCTCCTCTTCTTCTTCGTCCATGTCCACCTCAGAATCGCTTTCTTGGTCGCGCTGACCGTTTCTCTGCCTCCGCCTGCACCGCCGTGACTGACCCACCCCACAAAGCCTGGCACACACCGCCATCTAAGCTTAACGCTAACCGTCCACCTTTACCTTAAATGACATTGCATCAGCTGTCCTAAACACCAGTAACTCCGGGTTATCTTCCCCTAGCTGTCCTTTACTGACACCTCTTCCTGTATCTGATTTCCTTTCCCAGCTGTATTCCGTAAAGCCCCGCCTGCTGTGTTAAGATTGGCTAGTAAAATCAACCCAGAAGCTTAAGCAGCTTGTTGAGTGGTCAGAAAGTTGCCATATAAATATAAACCTACTCTGCAGCGGAAGCTAATTTGTGCGAACCCACATTTCATCCCAAAAGAATTTTAAATATATACATTTGCAGGACTTTCTGTGCGGAGTTTGCATGCTCTTCTCGTGTTTGCGTGGGTTTCTAAAGGTACTTCGGTTTCCTCCCACAGTCCAAAAACATGTACATTGATTGGTTGATTGGTGACTCTGAATTGCCCATAGTAGTGAATGGTGTAGGTTGTCTGTATGTGGCCCTGCGATGGTCTGCCGACCTGTCCAGGGTGTACCCCCTGCATCCCCCTACATGTGCACTGGGATTGGCTACAGCAGACCCCTGTGACCCCAAATTAGGGAATAAGTAAAGATGAGTTAATGAATAAGTCAGAGGCACAGATGATAAACATTAGAAAACATTTTAAGGCAAACCAGTTTTAAAAGGCTGACGCCTCTGTATAGTGTTAATATACAGTTTGTAAATATTTGTATAGGTTCACACAGTTTAATTTTTATTAGTCATTTTTGGATTTTCATTGTTAAATTCCCGTTTGGGAAAGGGTAACATATGGGCCAGCATAGCCGCCTCACAGCAAGAAGGTCACGGGTTTGATTCACTCACAAGGGGCCTCTCTGTGCTGAGCTTGCATGATCTCCCACTTGCATGGGTTTAACTCTAGGTACTTTGGTTTCCTTCCGGTGAAAAGAGTGTCAGACAGGTTGATGAGTCTGAAGGGATAATGGTTAATGTTGTTAGTGGTTATGCCCCTCAAGTAGGTTGTGAGTTAGGTGAGAAGGAGAGGTTTTGGAGCGAGTTAGATAAGGTAATTGTTAGTATTCCCACAGGAGAGAAAGTAGTGATAGGAGCAGATTTTAACGGACACGTGGGTGAGGGTAACAAAGGTG